>UPTC01001081.1:0-20691 GCA_900537255.1 Acanthocheilonema viteae
GTTGTTAAAAAGCGACATCATGGTTTTTCCTGTGTTCGTACAAGACTTTTCTTACATTTTAGTTATCTGAGTAGTTAAATTACAACCTGTAATTTATAATTCAAGTTCTTGAAAAGGTAATCTTTTTAAAAGAATGTATTTTACTAATGTTTCAGCGAATCAGTTATTTATTCCAGGCGCAGATGATGGATAAAAGGAGTTACAAGGAGCACTTCGAATCGAAACATCCGAAAAGCCCACTGCCAGCAGAGCTGATGGAACAGCCAGAAGGATCATAATTGTTGTAGCTCATTATGTATGATTATTGATAGCATGATTCCTTTTCCCGGTTTTTACAGTGATTTTTTTTTGTCCTATAAAAATAATTATGAGTATTCGTGCTGTACGGTGTTCCATACTTAAATGATGGTTTATTTCATTTATTTTCTTAACAGATTTCTTAAAAATTTTCGATTTTTTGAAAGTATATTGCTTGAATATGCATTTTAGATTTCTCTAGCTTTTTCTCAGGTATGGGAAAAGAGAAAGGCAAAGAGGAATGCGAATTTTTTTGTAAATTCTTGATTTCCTATTTTGTAAATTTTTTCCAGTAGATATTCTACATAGCATATACCATGCATGCATGTTCTTTACTTTCATTTCAAGATTTTATCATTTCACTCTCACTATTTGTCACCGAACTGATTGCTTCCATAAATATTACTTTTATTTTATGATGAAATGAGCTGACAAATAGTGCTCTGGAGAATTTCAATTTTTTGATCACATAATTTTTGGTGGAAACGGTGAATAAAATTTATGCTGTATTAGCATTTTTCAGATATACTTTGGCTTACCAGTAAAGAAAATGTCTATAACATTGACAGCAAGACGTTTTTATTATCATTTTATTACCATCTGCGATTTTTAATGTAGTGAGGAAGATGGACATCGAATTGCATTGCAGTACGATTCAATAAGTACTATTACCTATTGAAGAAATCGTAGACTGCATTGAAAGATTGAAGTAAGATTAGGAAGGCAAAAGTTTTATCGACTTGAAATTAATTAAATTTATAATCAGCTTTCGCTTTGCAGCAGAATATCTATGTGCTTTTGTACCGAAAATCTTACCGATGCATGTTCCTTTCCTCGAAATGTTGCCGAGCTTTCTCGTTACAGATATTAGCCTGAAATTTTCCAAATATTCAAGCATGAATGTATCGAATTAGCTAAAAATTTTAGCCTTTTAAATTTTTTTTACTTAGTTTCAAGTTTCAATTTGATTGTGAAGCAGAAGTGATTTTTTTTTTCAATTTTATAATTTTTTTATCAAGTAATAAACTCACAGAGAATTCGTAGCATTGATTGTTTAATTTATGAAATTTCTCTGTTTATTAAAACTTCACGAATAACTTCTAATTTACCACAATTGTATTCTGTATTCTGTTGCATCTTTATTTCGAAATTTCTAAAATATCCTCTTTCGCTAACTTCTTTCTATGCTCTTCGACTGCATAAATTATCATCATTTAGCATCGGGAAATAATTTTAGTTCTTTTTATCTTTATTAGTACTAATAGGCAACTTCTGCTAAAATATTTGTTTTTACATAACACTTTTCCTTGGAATAACCTTGTAAGTATTGAAATTTAAGAATAATAATTGATTTGATTACTTTTACTAGAATTTCTTTGCCGTCAGTTGTGCACATATATGATGACATCATACCTTTGCAAATTAGTATGTACCGGTAATCATTCTTTCTCATGCAAATGATGACAGAGAACAATTTCCAATCATAATCATAACCACAGACGAAATCCGTAATTTTTACAAAGATTTGCAGTGAACTAATTTTTTTACCGCTAACTTAAAATAATTATTATTTCATCTATATTTCTCATAAAATTCTTCTAAATTAATCTTAAGATTTTTTAAGATTTCAGTTATTATTACAACAATTCAAGATAAAAAGATGTAAAATTTGCCTTCTTATATAGTTTATATAAATTCGTTTTGAAGTATTTTGTTCTGTTTTTTTTTTTTTTGTTCCAGATCTGTTCGTTCTAAAAAGTGAACCTGTTATGATCTCTTGTGGTATTGAAGTCCTAATGAATATTTGTCATTTTGTTTAATTTAAATTACAGCATGAATGCTACTAGTCTGAATTAGAAAGTAATTAAGTAAACAGGTATTCGAGTGAATTAAATTAGCTAGGAAATTAATCGTTTCCATTCATTCTGCTTCAGAATATAAGAAAAAAGAACTTATATTTAATTAAATTTAAATCCTTTTCAAATGTCACTTATTATTGTTTTTATATTAAGTTGTTCAGTGATTTTTCAATTTTACATTAATCAAATAAAAAATGAAGAAATGATTAAAAAATTGCTTAAATTGGATGTTTTTTTTAAATTGTCATTTATTTAAGAATTATGAAGATTATATTTTTAATATTCTCATTTGAGAAATTGTTATACCCAGTGTTACATACATATTCAATTGATTGAGTATTCGTACTGCATTGAACCAATCAGATCAAATCCACATTTACCCTCTTTTCATGTGGCGGGTTTGGCATTATCATTTTTTTCGTTACCGTATGATTTTACAACACCATTGTATCATCTTTCATGTCATTTTTACTCCTAAAATATTCAAAATTTTGTTGTGTTTAAAAATAGTAAATGAAAATTGCGATCTGTTTGCTGGAAAAATTTATATTTTGTTAAGAATGAAATTATTAATTTCAGTACAAATGGATGGAACATTACAGAACAAATCTATTGTTAATGAAATTATTTCCTTCGAGTAAGTATAATGCATTTTTCAGTTCTCTTTTTCGAATTATGCTTAGGCTCTTTGAACGGAGATAATTGACTAATCTTTCGTACTATGATTATAGCATATCATTTCATGTTTTGATTAAGCTAAATGATACAATGATGCTAAGCCTAATTTGAATTTCGTAAATAGTAACAGTGTTTTTTTGACAAATCAGTTTAAAAGCTTATTTTTTCTTGAATTGAAATTTGTTCGTAAAATTCATTGTTGATAGTGGATTCAAATTGAATCATGCGGATCGAATGAATGTTTGTATTGATTAGCTTTTCACGGTTTTCATAACATTAGGAATGGGCAACTTTTTGTCCTTCTTGAACACCACCATATTGTATTGTATGTTACTTGAGAGAAAAAGTGCATTTGTTCTTGGTGCATTTTTTAGTTTCAGTATTTTTCCACCGGAAGAATTAGAAGACATACGAAAAGCAGGCATTGAAGATTTGCGTTTTTGCAAACTGATCGAATGGTTGTGCAATGAGATATCGGCACTGTATGGTTTGGATGAGACAGTGCATGCACCAGTTGGACCTGATAATATGGAATTTTTTTTCCTAGAACTTAGTTCAGTATTATCTGAATTAGGTGCAGTTTTTTTCTTGAATTTTATTTATCTGAATTATGTGCAGTTTTTTTTCATGAAAAGTCCTAGAAATAAGTCAGTGAAATTTTGAGGATTTAAGAAAAGAAAATTCATTTATAAAAATGGATAAGACAGTTATCCTAGAAGCGGTAATTAATCGTAATATGATTTCCTCAAACATGCAAAACAAATTTGAGCATGAATCTAACCGTTAAATTTGTATTCCAGAATGCCCAGTGGATGCATTAACACGTGGACCAGTTATGAAACGATTTCAATCGATCGAAAATCAGACTAAACTGCTTCATTTCCTTATTGGGCACATGAAATGCGCTCGGTTGACGGCACTGAATCGGCTGCAGGAAGAAGCACTAGAGGTTTATCATAATTTGCTTTAAAGAATATTTGCTGTAAGGCTTAGTACTGATTTTTTGACTTTTTATTTGTTTATATGACACTTACTTTTTAAAAGTGGAGTTTAAAACTAGTTATGAATTGTTTCATGAATTTTTTTTAAAGAAAAGTGCAGTGGCCTGGGAAAAAAACTAAAAAGCAGTTGAAATTTCTGTCCGGTGATTTAAAAACTAAAGTTTTTATTTCTTTCAGAGTAAAACGCAGGTTTCTTCCCTCTTTTATTTTATTTCGTCAATATTATTGCTCTCATATGAAAAAATTTACATTTATTAAAGAATAATGTTCATTCCATAGGAAGCATAATCAAGCTTTTAACTTCAGTTTTAGATTGAAGTTCAGTTTCATTCTTTTGATTTTTAATATTCTGTATAGTATTTCCTTTTTAATTTGAATCATCTGATCGATATAGATTTCTTTATTTAATACTATATTTTTTGCTGGATACATTATTTGCCCATTATGATTGAAAGAAAGTTTTATAGGGCTCTGAAATATTTCTCGAAACACAACAAAATGTGGCATGAGGCATTTTAAATTTCTTGCTACTGATGAAATAATAATTAAAATTGCTGATAATATTTTCTATATATGAGATGTTTTAATTTCATCTCCATAAATATGAATATTATTTGAAAGTTTGTTCATTTGTAGTACAAGAGTGATGAAGTAATTCACCTGGAAAGTGCATTCATTGCAGTTGGTATGGATCAATTACCTGCTGGTATTAGTGGGAAAGTTTTTTCGACACTAAAGGATTTGGTTAGTTTTTCATTTTGCCTTTATTCCCATATGGACTAATATAAATTTATGAATTTTCATACCCATAACAGAAGATTAAATAATTTATTTTGTTTCTCATTCTTTCATTTCCCAGCGGAAATAAATGGCACTCTTAAAAAAGAAACATCCGTTAAAAGCTATTTGGACGATTCTTTTGCGGTTATAGGTTGAGAAACAGATGGATAAATGCAAAGAAAAACCGCATCCGTTATTGACCGCATCATTAAGTGATAATCAATGGAAAAAAATCGAAATGCTAAACGAAAAATTGGTACAGGAATATCGAACTCGGATTCTATTATTGCTTAAACGTCTTGATGTTACAATACAATCGTTCACTTGGTCTGACCGTGTAAAGAAAATGCAGGTAAATGTTTGTTGTCGTAAGCTCAAGGAGTCTGGTTTCAATTAGTCCATTTAGAATTCAAATTTTGCAAAAATATAAGTGATCACCGTATATTTGTTGCCTTTCAGGATAAATTGCATGAAATTTATCGTCCTCGACGAGAACAAATTGCAGTAACATCAAATGTTGGCATGGATGATTTGCTTGCAGCTACGAGTTCCCTTCTAACAGTTGATAGAATAAATAGTGAAAAAGAAAGAAGGCGTACAGCATCACGCTTAAATAAGGTTGCACATTTATCAGTTTATTTTTTCTTCATTTCAAATTAATCTATTGATTGTTTTTCTCCTCATGTAGAATGAATTTGTATAAATCTTCTCTCAAAATGACTTTGCTTTTTTGTTATAACTTTTCTACTTAATGTACCGTGACATGGGATGGATATTAAAAAGGAAGAAACGTTCCGGTAACCTATAACGTATATCGCAACGTACTGAACTATAGAACCTCGAATTGTATCATTCTTCAAGATTTGGCATTGTTTGCATAAAAGGACGGATAAATTATTATAGTTCTTGTGCATAAGTATATGAGAATTTGGCATTAAAACAAAGCGTTTGATACTGAGATAGGAATTTACCTTTACTTAAAAAATTAGTGCATTGTTTCGAGGATATTATATGTCGTAGTAATTTTTTGAAGAAATAAATTTTTTAGGTATTGATGACCGATCGTCCAGGCGATCGTGGTGGCAGGCCTTCTGAATTGCGAGCTCCTCCACCAGAAATGCCTCCTTGGATAAAGGATCGCGTTTCGGATCGAGATGGTATATTTCTGATTCTGCAAACAAAATGGTTTTCTGTAACAAAGCTTTTATGGAAAATAAGTTTCAGGCAAGGGACGAAGTGATTATAGTGGCGGAGGACGTGGTTATCAGAGCGGTAGCGGTGGATATCAAGGGGGCGGAAGTTTTCAAGACTATTATGGTGGAGGGAATTATCAGAGTGGTGGCGGATATGATGAAGGTTATGGAGGAGGAGGACGATTTAAAAGTGGTGGTCGAGGTGCAGATTTTGAAAGTCAGGTGTGTGGTCACTGTTTTCAAATACTGATATTACTCTAAATAAAGTGTTACATCTAATGTTTGTTATCAATATCATTTCGAAAATAGAAGGGGAAGAAGTATATGTTCCTATATCAATTCTGCTTCTTATCACTAATTTTTGCTGAAGGTTATGAGAGAATACGAAGGATATTATAACCAAAGTCATGATGGCAATCGACGTGGTGGTGGTAGAAGAGGACGTGGTGGATACGGTAGACAACGTGGTTACAGATGAATAAATTCCGCTGATTACAGTGCTTGCTATATCTCATGCCTTGTTAATTAGAAAACATAAATTGTTATCGTGACTATAATGTTCGTTAGCTTTAATTATTTTCTTGACTTTTATTTTCAGAATACTTTTGCGATTTTTTTTGTCTGCGGAAATGTTTTCTCTGCGAAAAATTTGATGCGAGAAAAGTTCTGGAGAGCCATGATAGAGGAGAAATGTCTATAGCATTCAACTTCTTACTATCCAAAGGTTGCATATCCGTTGGTAATTCAAGTTCCATCTTTTCTATGCGCTTTAACATGCAAAGGTTGACACACACGAATTCAACTAAAAGATTACGGAACCACTGTCAATCAAGAAACTGGGAATCCGCTAGTTATCTTGACCTGTCCTGAACAGTTGCTAAATGTCATCAATTCATGTGCGATTGTTCCCATTGATTGTCGAATTTTATTATCACGACAATCATTGAGAACAATCGCACATAATTTATTTTCATTCTTAATGAAAATGAATCAGTGAATATCATCTTGCATTTTAGGTGTCTTTAGATCTTTCATACTGAAATAGTTTTATAATGAACTCAAGACATTTCCTTAGTAACTGTAGTTAGCTGAGTGTAATAATGGCATAATCTGTGTAGTTTATGCATTTTCAATTGATTTGAAGAAAACCATGTATCAGATTATCAGTTGCACCTAAAATTGCCATTATTGTACGTGTTCTTCCTATTCATATCATCGTCATAAATATTTCTAGCCTAACTTCTTAAAAAACTTAGTTAACGCGAAATAGAAACTCATACAGTTTCCTTTTTTCGTTCATTTATTGCTAAAGTTATTGAGCATGCAGAATACAAAAACCTTGAATCATTCTGGTGCAACATTTATATACATCTTTTCAATATACGCATATATCAATACTATATAATAACTCAACAAAACTGCTAGAATGAATCGATGACAAAGTTAAAATGGGAAAAAAAATTTTTTTATCTCTTACATTTAATATTTCGAAAATAAAGACTAATTGTCATTCTATTAACATAACTGGGAAAATTTCTTGAAATTTTCTCAAGTATTGGCTACTATTGTTAGTTTCACAATTTTTTAATTTATATGCCTATTGGTTTTTTGCTAATATTTCTTCGTGCATTATATCGTAAAATATCGAACAATTTACCCTCAACTTTAACCAGTATACGTACGAATAACTGTTGCGCGAGCAAATTTTGCAGTGATTCGTTAACTTCCTTAGCAACGGCTGTAATTGTTAAGCCATGCTCTCCAATTACAATTCGTGCTATGCGATCTTTTTTACATTCAACTTCAGCAACAATTTGTAATACTTCACCTTCCATATCCCATTCCGTTACGGTTATCTATAAAGCTAGAAATAATAATCAAGAATTAACAAGGAATTATGACTCTAAATTATAAATTCTCTGACATCAGAAAATGTATTGAAATTCCAATATTGCAAGCACATAATTATTCATTTATGCGACGGCTTATCATAGCGATTGTAAAATCCAGCTTATCAGATGTAGAGAGATAGAAATACCGAGGGGCATCTACACCAACTATCATATAGCTAAATAATCGTAATTATTAGGCTTCACTGACAACTATCATTGTATCAACATCCAGAAGACTGCCTAAAACTTATAATACGACTAATGGAAAACGTGATATAAAATTTAACAAGTCAAAAACTCTACTACTGTCATTCGAGTAATATGATGACAAGATATAAAGAGTTGTAATTAACGCAGAGCTTTACCATTTGTGTAAATGGTAAAAAGCTTTACCTTTAAGGCATAGGCAATGTAAGATGGTATCCGATTCAGAAATTCTGCTCGAATCGCATCTTGGCATATTATTACCGGTTTTTTTGTAGTAAGTATTTCTTGCTTAAATAAGTGTTCCTAAAAATGATTACAGGTAAATTTAAATCGCATCAATACTGCAGTATTTCCAGGTCAATATGTTTCTTAGATGCAGGTTTTTCCGTACCTTGACTTCAATGTTGTCACTTTCATATTGAAAACAGCAAAAAATACCTTCTGTAAACCAAGTTGATGAAGATGATCGCGTAATACATCTATTCCTTCTCCGGTCAGTGCACTAACGAAGAAAACATCTTGAAAATTCGACCATCCTTTGATATTTGCAAAAAGTTGCTTGGTTTCACCCCAACTACACTTATGTGTAGGCCTTTGTAGAAGTTCTCTGAAGCGATTTAGAGATAATCAATTTTTATTTGGGAGTATTTACTGTTAAAAATAATGTCTTTTTTTAAAATAATATCCTCTGTCTTACTTGTATTTTTCTTGCCACTGTTCATCTTGTTCTTTTTCTTCTGCAGAATGAAGTGGAATTTCACGAGATTCTTTGCGCATTTTACCACACAACCTAGCTAATTGTCCACCGCTATGCCTTTTAACAATAACTGATTTACCACCCACAACACCATTGCATAAAATTCGAGTAAGAGCCAGCAAGTCAGATCTTAAAGAATAAATAATCATATTTTCTATGTCTGAAATTCCAGATGGAATTTTATAAAAATTTTCTTATCTTTTTAGCGTTACCCGACATAGAGATCATATCGTTACCCGATATGTTTATTTGTACTGACATTTGACCTACTTCACCATTTCCAATATAATGATAGAAGATGTTATTTATCCGTTTTTTAAAATCTCTCCAGCTTCGCTATAACTTTTATAAACTAAAAAAATTATGAATATTTTAAGCATAAAAAATAGGTATAAATAAACAAAGTGTTTAATTTTTGAAAGTGAACCTTTGTTTAACTTGATCAATTTTATTCAGTATCAGACTTGAAGGAATCTGTCGATAACGGTGAAGCATATGCAACACACGGTGTAAAATATAATCGGTAGGTATTGTAGCATCATGTACCACTAAAATATGATCCGCTTGCTCCACTGCATGTTCTGGATCTATTAAAAAAAAAATCTTCATCTCCCTATTTTCGATTTTCTTATGCAATATAAAACTGTGATGAGAATTTCTAAACACTGAAACATATTGGAATGCAAAAAAAAAAAATAATTTAGTATATTAAATTACATTGTTTTACCTTTAATATAAGATAACATTCAACTATGATTGGCAGTTATTTAGTTTTAGCTTAAATACTTAATCACAACAATTTCCTTTTCTGAAATATTTAAACCCATCAAAAGTTTAATTTCATATCTTCTTCATTTAAATAACATAAAATAACTTATTTCAATAAATAAACATTTTACCAAATCTGTGCAACTTACCGCTAAGTATTCGTGAGTCGGGGCTTCTTACGATCTCCCTTGCATGCCTAATGCCCACCGTTCCAGGACTATCCACAAATACCAACTGTGATGAGCCTTCCGTATGAACGGCTATTTGATTTTTTTGTGTTGTATCCATCTGGGAACTTACCGCTGCAACACCTGCTTTTACCAATTTATTTGTCAACAATGATTTGCCAACATTTGGTGGACCAATTACTGCTACCTGAAACTATTGAAATTAATTCAAAATAATCTTTCCTCACACATCCACGAATGAAGATCCCATCTTCCACTGCTTCTCTCCAAAGTATTTTATTTTACTGCTAATGGAAAAAAGCTAACTTTCAAACATTTTTGAGCTTTATGCTCCAGATGAACTGTTGATCGAGCTAACTTGAGAAGGGATAGATGCATTTGATAGCAGCAGAAGTTATGCAAACCAATTAAACAAACATCAAATTTGTCCGTTTCCTTCTAGCTACAATGAATTATTCTTATAGAAAAAAAAAGCAATTCATTTCAATCTCTCTCTCTGTAATTACATTCTCCCTACCTCTCCCGATTTTTATATAATTTAAATACGGATGGTACGTCGTTATTTGTACGTCAAATTCAGTGAAGCAATTGTTGCATTGTAATACACTCACATGTTTACAATTAGGAAATTCATTCACTCACTTCAAACAAGAGAAAAAAAATACAGACATTATCTTCTCTTATACAAATATACAAACTTCATAAGGTAAAAAAAAGTAACAAGAAAAAAAGGGCGAAATGAGCAAAATCCAAAGATTTTCATTTCAATTCAAGACTGAACGAAGCATTGGTAATACTGTATCGTAAAAGTTCGCAAAACAAAAGAAAGGAAAACAACCGAGTTGGCAGTTATAATTCAACAGGGTAAATTAAGGTAAATTTAAAATTCTTATATGCTTAATATGATATCGAGTTTCATTATTTATAGATTACAAATTTTGCAAGGTATTGAAAATTTCTAAATGGGCACCCGAGAGATGTAATACAAAGAGATAAACCATAGAGAAGCTTAGATCAAAATGACATGCATACTACACATATTCACAATATGATCAAAATCAAAATCAGAGGTTCTGAATTCCATGAATGGGTAGATGAAATGAACTAAAAAATATCTGATAATTTAGATCACTGGTAGCAATGAAATAACCGATTCATTCAAATGTACAGTATGAAAAATTAATTCATTTGCAGGGTTTTAGCTGTTCTCGGTAGCGCTGACTGAGTGCTTATCCGCAGTTTCTTTTCAAAAGTGCAATTGTGCAAAAGCAATCAACACTATCGATGGTGCTAAGAAATGTATGAAACGCTTCAAAAATTTTAAACCTCATAAACTCAATGTCTATATAAGGATCATTTCAGTTTCAAGCAACAAAATTTACAGAAGCGATCAAAAGAAATGAGTTTCCAATGGCCCAATCTTAAACTGAAAGATAAAATCAACCGCATAAAATACTCCAAAAATTTCTGGAAAACTATTATCAGTAATAAATGAAATCACCCATTTCATGAAAGAGAAAAATTATGGAGAACAAGCAAGATAATACAGTTGGAAGGCATGTGCAGAAAATGAAAAAACAGAATATGATGATATATACATAAATCACTGCAAATTACAAGAAAATTCATAACGCGCAAAATCGTTTGAGCAATAATCGAAATTAAAACACAAATATCCAAACAACGATCCAATTCCAGTAATAAGATTAACCTGAGAAATGAATTTTTAAAGATTCCTGTCTCAGATCTGTATTTTGCTCACATCAGCATTCTACTAACGATCAAGATCATGCTGTTAGTCGGTACAGTTCATTATTTTTGTACTAGCTATTAAGCATGATCAAGTTCATCCAAAAAACTGTGTGAACAATATCTGCCAGAAGCCATGACAAACTTAGAAAAGTCAGAAATACTAAAAATTACCATAACATTTTTTTGAAAATCTTCAGAAAATGAATTCTAATCACAAAAGCCAAAATTAATTTGTACTTCAAAATAGTACTCATATAATGAAGAATAAAACATAATCTTAACAAAGTCAGAGCAACGCAGATATAATTAGACTAGAACATGAAAATTTTGAATAAAACTTTGGGAAAAACACCATTAAAACAAATTACGACAAATCTGGCATTCGATAGAAACTGATTGTTTGATTTTCAGTAGTTACTGCTAATGATACGAGCAGTTGATGAAAACACATTGACGTCAACGTTCCAATTCGACCACCGACTAGCCAATCATCCTGACGAATTTCACCTAATTGTCTGCCGTTCACATCAAATAATTTTATTACAGCAGCATCATCCATACAACCAATACACTGAAATGAATTTAAAATAAAATTTTACCAAAATTTATTGAACTAAATTTAGTTGAAATTATTGAAATATCGAGAATTCTTAATGCAGGTCGTTTTAATTTCAACAAATTGTTTTAAAGCACTGTATTGTAATTGCAACAAAATATTAAAAAGTCGAATTTTTCACTCAATCTCAAGAACAGTCGTCGAAAGTGAAAGAATAAAGATTCTCCGTTGCACAACTGATTCTTTTGTAAGGCATTCACAAAAAGCTCGCAATAAGCAGTTGTTTATTTAAAATTTTCCTGCCAGCACATTCATTGCAACGGCCAGCACAGTTCTTCGTGTAACATTCGATTTAAGATATGGATTTCTGCAGAATTAAAACAACATATGAAAAGAAATACCTGACTATGGGTGTGAACTTCCATATTTGTTAAGCTGTCTTTTCTCGGGAAGCTGCAGGCATTAAAATTCACTACCGGTTCCTGTAATTCAAATCGTCTGGATTAATCATTCCAAACTTTAACTGATCCCAGTTTCAAAAGTCAGATTATATTAAAATATCACACATAAAATCTACAATCTTAAAATCTTAAAATTTTTTATAAGAAAAATGAGAGGCAAACCTTGAACATCCGCGGTTCCCACAAGCGTATTTCGCCATCTCTTGAAGCAGCGATTAGTCTTAGATTTCCTTCAGAAAATTCACCGGTTAAATTATAAAAAAGTGACAGTCCAATAATTGGTTCTTCAAGCTCTCGGAATGACATCGTACGTCGAGATTTATCAGGTAATCGTGGATCGTAAACATTCACTAACCCATCACTTAGACCTGAAAAAACAATATAATACATGATTTAAAAACAATAAGAATTTTAACGATCAAAAATAAACTTGAAATCCTAACAATAGTTCCACTAAATTCTTGAGCTAGTTGTCGAAAAGTGAAAATTTCCAATATCACTGGCAACATCAATAAATGAAAAAATAAAACAAGAACAGCACCGACAGCAAGAAGATTGCTCCCTGAGTTATCGAGACTCAGTTTTGTGACAGCGCAATTCTTAGCACCGATTTGAATCTCTTGCACTGTCTTTTCAGCGTGCGCGTCCCATAAACGACATATCTTCACATTACCGGAAACTGCCATAAGGCCACATTTTTGATTCCAGCTTAAATGGGTAAATCACAACGAAAGGATTGGAATAATTTGAAATAAGCTATAAGACATATTTGGATTGTTTGAATTTATAACTTTAGAGAAAAGCTGTCATCACTAATGCATTTTGTTCATTTTTTACCTATCTCATGTCTCACTTGCGCCCATTGAGAGCATGCCCAACATGCAATCACATTATATCAGTACGAATGATGCGTCAAACATATAAATATCTTGGTTGCTCTTTATCCCTCAAAAAATAATATGAAATTAGTAAACTACCTAAAGACGGATGAGAGGTGTTTAATCATCGGAATGCTAATCGGCGCATCTTTTAAGAGATAAGCTGCTGTTATCATCTGCTGCTCCGCTTCGAAATCATGAGAATAGATGGAATAGCCTGGATCCCAAATTCTCATCAATCCATCTTCACTACATGTCATCAGCAATTCTCGTGTCATTTCATTTATTACATGCAAATCAGTAACCAAGTCCTGAAACAAATTAAAATAAAAGCAAAAACAGTTGCAGAGTAGGAAACAATGAGATACTGATTTTTTTTCATAAAATATTAATATCACTATCTAATTATTTAATGCGAAGCATTAAATAATTAGATAGTGATATTAAAATTCGTTTATTTAGAATATCGATTATATTGAGTATGGAAATACACTAGTCAACAGCATGAAATTCACATCTCATCCACAGTAACAATGTCAATTAGGGAGTAATAACGGATAATTACTAGCATTCTACATCACCCATAAATTTAAACTGCAACTGTAAACTTTGAATCAAGCAAATGTTTCTATACAAACAGTAGGTAGGAAAAAGCATTTAACGATCATTTCAGTAACAAAAAATTTTAGAGCTTCTCCTCAAAAATATGGTCTGTTCAACCAACATCAAACTACTAACATTAACGAAGGGATTATCGTTATGACAGAAAAACTTTCGAACATCATACATCCGCTGCGATTCGCATCGCCAAATGGTCACTGTTTCGCCATCACATGAATACAGGTGAGGCCTTATTTGGCTCCAAGCCAAGCATTTGCTTACTGCATTTGTCTTTACAGTCAACGGATGGCCATCAAAAAATAATCTCTGAAAAAAAAAACCGTGAAAAGCGATAAAAAATCAAAACAGCTACAGCATCGCTTCATTTAGCACAATACAATTACTGAAATAATGAAATAATTGTATAGGTAATACACGGAGAATATAGCGCTTAGGATGCAATCCCACAAATTACTTTTTAAACTTATGAGTTATGAGAAATTTTAACTTATGAGAGATCACCCAATTACTAGCTGTGCTTGTTACAGTAATGTAATCACTATCAAGAAATAACTGTTAAAGAAAAAAGTTTTGAAAATACGACAAATTGATGAACCTCTTCCTTGAGTGCCCGAATTTCCTTCTTTGAAGTTTGCTGCAAACCTTCATCTTTATGTGATGCCCAATCACTAGGCATGGAATGGGTTGCCAAACGATCAGTCAGACCATCACCAACTTCTCCTATGATTAAAAAAATGATAAACGGCTAATTTTATCACTGATAGGGAAATAGTTTAGAGCAACTGACACGTGCTCACCTTATAGAAATATTTTAAAGTCACGAAGTGGTGCAGTTTTTACTGATGAAGTTTCAATATAAAGAGGAAAAGTCGTCTAATCTATTTAAATTAGCTGAAACTAACAAACCTTGTATTACATCCAAAATAGGTTCAGTGAATCGCCTCGTACACCACGGTACAAATTCTGTTGTTACTAGAGCAACTACCGGTTCCCTTTCTGTAGAGGAAGTTTCATCTAGCTTTGTCAGGCTTTTGATTGTAGGTGAATACATCTGGAAAAAAACGAGTCACTGAGAACTAGAAGCTTTCAATTTTGAACGTGAACAAATAGAGTAAGCTGTGTTTGCATCGTGTTTATATACTCAAAATAAAAATATTACATTTCGTTTAGGTGTGAAGATTGCAGACTGATGGAATACTGGTAATTGTTCTTGACGTCGCGAATCCAAAATCAATGTATTTTCTGAATTCCTGCGGACATGATCTTCTAAAAAGGGTGGCGTCGCTGCCAAATCCAATGTTGGTGAACCAACAGTAAATGTTACTGCTTCCGCAGAATTTACTTCAGTTTGCTATAAACTGAGGAGTTTGTAAATCTTAGACAATTTAAAAATAGAGTTAGACTATAAGCAAGTTAGAAGTAAAACAAGTTAGACTATAACTTCTAAGTCCATTCATGCTCCTGATTTAGTGATGCAGAAAAAACACCCGGCTATCAGATTTCAATATTACTAAGCTAACATATATGGATCATGATCACTTTTAAAATACTTGAATTTAGTTTCATCACAAAGATGTTCAAAGAATAGTTCTATCTTAAACCTTTGTTTTTAAATAATGTATTTACCTTGCTCAGCGATGCCCGTTCAGCACAATTCAGCTTTTTTTTTCTTTCATGTCTTGTTGTTGCCAACTTGTCAACGTGCCCAATTAAAACCTTAAATAAATTTCGCCACTTAAAAAGCTGTATCTGAATTGTAAACCTATGAAAAGGAAGAAACGAAATATTGCGTTAAAAAAATCTCCCAAATTATGATAAATAGTACAACCGTTGTTAAAAATCGACTTTCTTACTCGAATAACTACATCTTAAATGAAATATTTTGATACACTACTTGTGCCATTTCAGCGATCTTGTTTACAGGATCCAGAGAAAGCCTGAGAAGTGAAAGCCAAATGCGTTCAGATTGATCATTGAATGTTTTCGATCCCAATAATTCAATTTGTTTAATAGCTTTATTCCTAAAGTATTATATAAAATATTAGAGCTGAAAAGTATATTATAGCACTGTCATGAATTGATGTGTTATAAGTACATTATTATATTTAAAAATAAACAGCCTACTTGAAATTTTCATTGCGCATTTCCTTTGTGGAAGTCAATAGTTTAGCAGAAAAATCATTCAGTGAACTAGTATCAAACATTGACTTCCATTGTGCGTAAACTTTATCCGTAACCACTCCAGAAACTTAAACACGCAATTAATTATATCCAGAAATTAGTGATGAATGATATCCATCTTCGATTGACTTCTTTTTCATTAAAAATAATACTGTTTAAAATATTAAGCGTCATTACCATAACGCAAACGAGAGTTTTTTATACTCGTAATAAGAAACAGAGGAATTTTTTTCTGTCTACATTCAAAGGTGAAACCTTCAGCAAGATGAGATTATTCTAGATCAAAGACTAGGAAAATAAGAACTGAAATTGAACATTTTTTTCCTGCTAAACGGTTGAGTTTTATTAACGGCACCTACCAAAACTCATTGAATTTGATCTTCGAGGCGAATTTAATGGAGCTTCCAAAAAATGGGCTCGCTTTCGAGATGCAGATCTGGAAAAACAATTTAGAGATGTCGAATAGTAACAAAAGCAATGTTTTCCAAATGCAAAATAAACCTTGGAAGACTACGATCATAACCACGAGATACAAATGCATCATCTTCTTCATGAATTGAACGCAAAGGTTTCATTTCCTGTTCACCTGCCTAAACTAAGAAAAATACATTTAGATACCAAAAAAGGAATCCAGGTTTCTATTTATCTGTATCAGATAGATGCGTCCACGATAAAAATGTTTATTAACGGTTTGGAATATGTCCAAATAAAGCAATGAAGTGATTATAAAATGTTTTATGAAGCAAAATTGATTAAAGAATGCGAATAAGACTTCACCGAAAGTTTCCTTTCCCTGAACTTCTTTTGTTCAATCTTTTCATTAAGGTCCATTGACAGACTGGCAAAACGATTTTCAAAATCAATAATAAACCACTGCATTGCTACAACCAATTCAGCACGAACAAGTACTGAACCATCAAAAGTGCACTTCATCGAAAGTTTATCACAAACTTCATGGTCAATCTGTAAAAGGCAACAATAACTTATTGAACTTAAATGACAACAGTGTACTACATATCCAACATATCCACATGAATTCCTAATGTTAGCAAAAATGGATTTTAAACAAAACGCACAATTGTGGCATGTTCAATATTTTCTGACTTATTTCTTACAAGACATCCAATTGCATATACTGCAGCAGCGCGTACTTCTGGGACTGAATCATCCAAAAATTCAAGAACCTATAAAATTTAATGGTGTTGAGCTGTTGAGAACTGTCTAAGTTCTGGTTTGAGTTAGTCATGGAGTTAGCCAATTTGTACCAAGATTTTTGACCATAGTTCCCCTTCGCGGACGTATTTGAAGCATTTGCAAAAACTATGTATACCCTTTCATAAGCAGCCAATCTAATTGCTTGCCACCTGGCGTCATCGTAATCAGCCCAAAGTCGTCCAAGACCAATAAGTAACCATAATCGCAACAATCGGCATTGTCGCAGAGCTGCGTCTGACAGAAGCTCGATGCAAAGTGTTACATATCTATTATCGGTCAATAGTTCTTGCGCAGGTCTAAATTGATATATGGCTTAAGGAAAATGAAAATTACTTGGTAAACATATAGTGCAAGCTTCTGCGATATAACAATTGAAGCTAAAATAACAAACCTATAGTTGTTTTCGATCAAAGCGGCCATTACAAATGCTGGGACAATTTTTTGCCGTGGATTGGTATTAGGATCGTTCAAGATTGTCAAAAAATACATGTACCTGAAAAAAAAAACGAAATTTTGACTCTGCTGTGATTAAGAGTAAAAGACAAAATTTCTCTTATACTTATTAGATCTCCAACATTCTCTTAAAACCTTTCAGATCTTGGAACTTAATACATGTTTTTGAAATCTAAGTCCGCTTCTCTCAGTATTTAAAAGTTGCTGCTTCCATTATATAAGCTCCTTTCTGGAGGTTGTTCGAAAGGTGCCGATTTTTTCTCTTTTATATTTTTTACAAAGTACGACGTTTGTATTGAAAAGTACGAAAAACGTATTCTTCTTTTTACAATTCATTATGATTGTTAGAAACTAATAATTTTATTTTGAGCAAAACTCACCCTCGCTCCTTATCCTTAATGAGATCCACCTGACAACTTGTTTCTACAGCAAGAATTTTTGCCCAGATGAATGCTAACCATGGTCGCAGTTCTTTTGTTGCACTTTGAAGCAACTTAAGAACATATGGGAATACACCGACAGAGAGGGCATGGCCTACGGCCCATGAACCCAAATCTAGAAAGCGGGCCAAAAGCTCCAACGCTTTCACTCGATGTACCTCAAAATGCACCTCAAAACAATGATTACAATCATTTTTTGACAGATTCCATATCAAATTTTAGATTTCTTTTCAAACATAGAATAACATAAAAAAAGTAGGTAGTCTAAAAATGTATTATTTTACAGCAAAAAATGTATTACTGATTTATTCAATCAGTACCTGACTTAGAAGTACTTGTAAAACAACAGGAAGCTGTTGTGGGGGAGTTCGTCGTTCGCCACCATATTTAAGCCAAACTTCGAATGCTTGCAACTGTTCAATGAAAAACCAATTATGTGTGTAATCTGTTTCATCTATTGGTGCAAGCTGGGAACTCACATCAATAAGCACTATAATATGCTAAGTTATGGAAAACTTCTCCAAAAATTAGGTATGTACTGGAAAATATAACAAAAGTATAATTCTCCATTGAAAAAAAAAGAAATTATAGATTACATTTAGATTCTTTTAGATATATCGGAAAGATTCACAACAACATTTGCTGTGTTATTGAGCAGCGATTTAAACTTCACTTATGACAATTAATTTCAACTCAAACATACATTCATGACGAACGGATGAACGTGAGAAATATATTTCTTTTGCGACAGACCAAAGTTTCTGCTTTGGTGTCGTGAATCCTTGCATTTGGCTCAGGCATAAGTCGATGGTATAGTCCCAAGCATTCCAAAGAGGATGACTGTGAACAGATGGTAAAGAAGGACGAGAAACAACATGACACTGATTTTCGCGCATTACTCGGTTAGCCAATACAAAACTTCGAAATACTGATGCGACTAGCAAATCCTGAAAAACAATACAAAAAGTTTCACATTTCTAGTGATAGTTTATAACTTTTTCATTGGAAAAAGCTTAACATAAAAACAAGTTTCACGGTTAATGAATAATATATTAAAGGAAAGAAATTAAGATAAGGATGAAGTATTATGCTGAATAATTGAAACAAATAGTGTGAAACTATACCCACAACAACCGACAAGATTGTCAACAAAGAGTTCCTGAAAAGTGAAATCAAGGGACCTTGTATCGAGAAAAAATCTAAAGTGTACCAAACGAAATAGTTTCTGAAATAATTCTTTTGGAAGCGAACTCCACGCAATCGTATCGGTGATAGCTGTGAATATCCAGTTCAACTCTCCAAGCATGGTTCGACGATCACTTAGCTGACCAGGGATTTTATCAACTATTGTTACCGGGAATCGATCCTGAAACATTGAAACATGATCAAGTACATTAAACAAGAGTACATATTTTAACCAAAAAATACATGAAATATGACTTCAAAGAGTATATACCTCTAAGTGATTTTTTAAGATATACCACAACACTGAAGTTTGGATTGGAGTTAAAATACAAGACGTGAAAAGGTCAGCTGGAAGTCTTGAATCCATTGGAAGTAATTCGTGATCCCCGCACGCAGCTATGTGAATACATTCCTATAATTTATATTAGAATGATATTATAAAATCATGATTTCTAACTGACAATAGTTTAAGAAAAAATTTACTTTAAAGTTTGGCTTCTTCCGAAACCCAAAAGCAGATGCCTTTTCCTCAAGACTCATTTCAGCTTGAATGATAGGTAATGGTGGTGGTCGCGTCTCCATATGTTCATCAAGTTGTTTAACCCATTCTTTTTCGTGATCCTCAGCAAAGCGGAAGAAAGACTTTACTAAAATTCATCATATGAAATGCGACGGTAAAAAGAATAAAATACAATCCTATTATTTAAGTCCACTTCCAAAATAGAGATGGAATCATGGAGGCACTCTGAATCAAAAAACCAACAGGAAAGAAGGAATCAGAAAAGTATCAATTACTTCCAGCATTGAAGAATTTTTCGTCAAAATATAAAGACTATAATTGAATACAACTTGATGCACTTGCATTAGTAACATTTGCATTATTTCTCATAGAAAATAACCTTTCTAGTCACTGCACTAAATCCTGTAACTTACCAGCTAGACCGGCACAGTGGCAATCCCAAACATATACGGCCGGATGACCCATCCACGATTGCAGGTCAAAAATCGAAAGCGGAATGTACTGAAACTTATTCCCAATATTGGTAATTTATTAGTTAAAGGACTTTAAAAAAATTATCATGTATTTGAAATAATTCAGATACCTGAGTGAAATTTTTATTGAAAACCCATATTTCACCATTTTCAGTAGGTCTTGGGACGCCATGTCCATTGTAATGGAATAAGATGCGTTCTTCTTTGGCATTACGTCGTAAACTTTGACATAAACGTCGAACATCATCCATTGTTGGATCATTGGCTGTTTTATACCTGTAAAAAGAAAGTTCAAAATGGGTCAATATTAATGAATCACCTACATATATATATATA
>UPTC01001082.1:9566-20685 GCA_900537255.1 Acanthocheilonema viteae
AGAAAAGTTCGGAAAAATTTTAGAAAATCATCAGTTTTGAAAGAAACAATAGATGATGAATAAAATGAATTGAAGAAATTTGATTAATCCATATCAGTGTTAATCATTATTATTAGTAAGTATATTATAAAATACAATCAATATCATTTGTTTAGCTGATAAAAAATTGCCGAAATTGGTTCATTTAAATCAAGTAAATAGTAATTAAACAAACAATTCGCAATGCATTAATCTATATTAACTTTTCGTGTTGTTATCTGTTAACATAAATTTATAAATTTATCGCTGTTAATAAAATTATTTCTTTGAAATTTTCAGATTTGTATCAAAAAAATAATTTATAAAAGAATTGCTGCCACTTTGTAAAAAAAGTTTAATCATTTCAAAATTTAAAATGTAATTAAAATTAGTAAATTTATGAAGAAATAATTTTAAAATTAACAGAATTGTCTGCAACGCAATGATAATTTCCGCATTAAATGGCAGAATTTTACAGGATAACGAGCAAAAAACCGAAACTGATAGAAGTTTTATTATATTACGCGAATTGGCAAAAGTAAAATGGCTTATTAGCATGTTATTAATTAATAATTCAAATACGTACTAATGCAAGAACTGGAATTTATAAAAGTATTATCTTTGAGAAGTACCTATGTGATTCATAATTAATTTTTAATTTTATTCAAACTTTTCCTGCGTTTTATCATTGCTAATGAATTGTTTATATTACTTGCAAGAAAAGAAATTCTTAAGCGTTCAACTGCAACGGAAACACATTTCCTGAGAAAAAAATAAATAATTTTCTTATCAGGTAATTAATGAAAACTTTAATTAAATGTGAATCGATCGAAAATATTTAATATATTTAATTAATATTTCAAGAATATTGTTAATATAAAAACTGAAGTTTATAAAAATACTGTCTCTGATAAATATCAATGTGATTTCTAATTGATTTTTAATTTTATGTAATCGACAACAATTTTTAATAATTAAATCCATTGCACACATGCAAAATTATGAAAAATATTGCAATACATATATATATATATATATAGTCAAAGTTCAAATATAGAGGATTCGCTATGACCGGCTTGCTCAATTAAAATTACATTAAACAATTTTTTAAACTTCTCAATTTTTCATGGATTATTTTTGACAATAGATATGTGCAATTTACAAGATGTCATATATTAATGCTCAGATTGATCTTTTTCTAATTAATATTTGAGATGAATTGAAAATTCCGATTGCACGATTTAATTAATTACAATAAAATGTCGCTCTTAGCAATTTTTCCTGTAACAAAATTTATGAAAGAAAGAGAAATCAGTGCTTGAAAACTGGCTGCTACTGCTTGTGATTGCTCATCTGTTTGAAATCACGAAAATAGCACCGTCGATCGATAATCGATATTGTTGGTGAATTGAAATTTAAAAAAAAGACAAAGTGCACATATTTCAATAACTGCAGAGCCCAATAATTTGTTAATTCATTAATCATTTAAGGTTTTCACTTGAGTTTTAAAATAGAAATTAGAAGTCGGATTCAATTTTCATTGTAAAATATCTGAATTAACAATTTCACCTTGAATGCCATTTCTTTTTTAAACTTTCTACCAAAATTTCTATCAGCTGAAGTCATAAGCATCTCTTTTTTTTTCTATATTTAAGAAAAATGTTACCAAATAGCTACATAAAAAAGTTTGGCCTACATGCTGTCATGAAAATTTTTGATTTGAATAGTTTGTTGTTTCATAGGCAAAACTGTTATAAAGATTTTATTCTTTATGGAGGGTTGAGTGGTAATATTATATGACAATTATAGTGTCAGTAAATGAAAAATTGTTCCCAATTACTGGTAATTGAAGTAACTGAAGTAATCTTCCCAATTATTGATAATTGAAGTAATTGAAGTTGATCTTCCCAATTATTGATAATTGAAGTAAATCGAAGATGTAGAATGAATTAGACGGTGAAACTGACCATTAAGCCTCACTGTCTGTAGAAAATATGACTGACTGTTGAGCTGCGATTGACCTTTCCATCAGTAAGTTGCACTGTAGGCGCTCAGTGATTACTTGATGTAGTGAACTTTTAAAGAGATCACAAAGCTATTCGATAGATGAAATTAATTGCAACAAAGAATCGTTTAGACAAATAATAGATAAAGCTAATGATTAACCAAGTGATTAACCAATAACGAAGCCATTGAGAATTATTTGAAATTAATTATTTACAGTCAATTGAGATATTGATCAAAGCATATCTTATTTTATTAGGATGTGATTTGTTACAATCATATAACACGGTATTTGATACAAAGGATTTCTATGATATTAAAAAAAAAATTACACGAAGTTACTTATTATCAACTTTTGGAAACAAAAAGAGCTAAACATGCAAGAGATGAGTTTAACATTTGAAAACATTAAAATCATTGATGAGGAGTAGTCTTTGTAGTATTGATTTCCTGACAATATAAATTTTAGTTGCATCAACAGAATTGTTACAAAATTATTTCAATTTTCACGACACGTACTGTTACATTTTTGGTAGTTGAAATTAAATAGCTGATAAAATCGTTAATTTTCATGCAAACAAGAACAGCATAAATATAAAAAACTAAATCTAGTGAAAAAAAATTAGACATTAAATACATGAATATGTGCGAAACATACGGCTAATGAAGAAATCTAAATTATCGTTGTCATATCATTCATAATTCGTTCTGTCACATCGACATCAAACAACATTTGTCATTATTATTATCTTATCAGAAAATAACATTATTGTTACATGTTACTATCGTTACTCGTGTTACATTGTGGTTAATATCCACTACTGTTGCTACTAATATCAAATCACTGTCATCGCTATATCAATCAAATAAAATCATTGTTACCGCTACTATCATATTAGTCATGTTAAGATATAAAATCATTGCTTCCACTGTTATTACACAATCATATTAATATATAAAATCATTATTATCGCTGCTATCATATCAATCAAATTAGTGTATTAAATCGCTGCTATCACCGCTCACCACATTAACATACAAAATTATTGTCATCATTGCTAACATATCAATCATGTTAACATTATTAATTGATAAATGATAAAGTTTAGTACAGTATGGTTTGTTCCATTTACAATAATTATTGCTTAAATTTGAGTTTTCAAAAAAAAAAAAAAGAAATTTCCACACATTCATTATGACATGGAATAAGCCATTGATGAATATAATTAGTTTAAATCATTGGGATTACCATGTTGCATTTCGGGCTATATGTTTGTATTATTTCTCTAATGTTCGTTTATAATCTTTGATCCTTTTTTATTTCTCATTAAATGGAGATGTTGGAAATTTATGTCGCTTTTTTTGCTTTAATACACATTTTTTTGCTTTAATTTTTGCTTTTTGCTTTTTAGAAGTATTTCAGAAAAAGGCGTTAGGCGATTATGTCGAGTCGTTTTGGCTTCCACACTAACCATTTTGGGATATCGGAAGAAGAACTGTAAGTTCCCAGATGATGATTTTTTCTTCTCTATATATCACTATTGTAATGAAATAGAGTGTTGTAGTGCTCTATTTAAGGTGGATTAAAATAAATCAGAATTATGGTTCTTTCTGTACACAGGATAATACTGAATTGATGCAGGATAGATATCATGATTTTGAAACAAATCCACTATTCTAAATTTTGTAATGATTTAAAAATTGGAATTTGTAAGACGGGAAGTTTTCATATATCCTGCAAGTTAATTTTATGGACTCATTGTGATCGGCATCGGTTTCATTTGTCTGTTTGAATATTATAATTTTGAAATGCTTTGATATGTTATTTTAATTCTTCTTGTATCTATGGCATTGGATAATGTACTGATTGATGAGGGAATTTATATGGAAAAATTTGAATCAGATTACCCACAGTAATGGATTGATCAAAAAACTTTTCAAAATTTTTGCTAGCAATATTTATAATCTTCAATGTTGGTTGAAAAGCTGTACAAAGAAAAATGGAATCTCTCCTCATAACTTATTATAAACTTACTATCATTGTAATCTTTATTTACGCTTTCTTTTCAGTGAATATGATGAAGATGATCCATCATGGTTCATCACATCACCAGGTGCAAATGTCCTCCATGGGAGGTATGAGTCAGCCAAACCATTTGTTGAGAAAATACAAAGTCAGCAACGAGCATTTTTGGAACAAAAACTGGAAGAGCGGAGAGAACTCCGTCAAGCAATACGTGAAAGGGTCTTGCGTGATTTTGACAAAAAGTTGAAACAGCATATGGCAAAGTTTCAGCCAAAGGTATGTATATCGACTTTGATAAAATTGTCAGAAAATGGTTGTTTGTCCGGTTTTTCGGTATTGCTCTATTTCTGAAATTCGGACGATGAAAATTATTTTTCTTTCCAAAAGTACACAGTTTCTTTGCAATTTCTTGGTAGGGGAATAAATTGCAAGATGATTCTTTTAATCGAAATTGCAAAAGGAATGATAATTTTTTCGATTCATGAAATTATTGTGATAAAAATCTCTTTTAAAACCATGGATTGAAGGAATAGTCATCATAATTGATAGTTATACTTCCTTCTAGTTGTATGACGTTTATTCAACTCTTGTTGATATAATCTAGAGTGTGAATAAGGAAATATAGATTCTTAACGATTCATGAAATGAGTATGATAGAAATTTATTTTAAGACCACCAACTATTCCTTCAGTCCATGATTTTAAAAGGGATTTTTCTCTAACGAATATTCATTTCAGCCTCGAGGACAGCTAGTATTAGAATTATTTCTTGCACAACAGAAAAAGGAGCTAGAAGAATCTTTCAGCAAAAGACTAAGGTAGATTTTTAGAAACTTTTGTTTACCCGTCAACCCGTTTAATTAGATAATGAAAAAAATGAACAATGGAAAATTAATTTGTTAAACAGGTAATTTCAGGGCAGATAAATGTTAATTTCAAAAACGAAATAATTTAAAATTGGTTTAAATACATGCCTTATCATGGGCTATGTTATACTTCAAAAAAACTTCAATTTTTTCGTAATTATTTTCGTTTTGCTTATTTTAGCAAAAATTATGTTCCCGAATCAGAATCCGTTTCTGGTCCATTAAGAAGTGTCAGTGATTTAATATCACATCATTCCATGTGTAAACCTACACTACTAGCGAAATCGACTTCCACTATATCAAAATCTCAATTACCAGCGAAGACTCCTGCCTCAGTCTCTTCCTTAAGACCAGCAGCTATCATTGATAAAGCAACATCGAACATGTTTTCAGCATCATCTTTAGTAACCGCTGTCAGTTTTACACCAGCTATCAATGCAGTTTCTTCTAATGTTGATCGAGTAATTCCAAAAATCACTGCACCGTCTCCTGTGCACATTGCTTTGACATCGCCCTCACTATCCTATCCAACTGCCAAAATTCAGCAGCAGTCTAGTATTTCGTCTGCACTTGCTTTTTGTCCAAAAAAAACTAGCACAGCTGTCTCTGTCTCCTCGCTAAAAACATTTAAAGGTGGCCATGCGACGCTCACGAGAACGGATTCCGTTTCCTCATGCAGATCGTCAGCTTCAAGAAATACTTCATGGCCTATGCAGCAGATTGTTGAAGAGGAACAGTGTAAGTTTTTTTATTGTTATGAAATAATGATCATATTTTTTGTACGAAATCATGACTTTATTTGAACTTTTCTATAAGGCTGTTTCATGGAAGCCCTAGAATCTTGGAATGACTTAGTTCTGTTTAGCTCTATCAAACGAAACAAGTATCACTGCTGCGGCTAAGGAAAATGAATCGATAGATCAATCTTTGTCAAAATTAAGATCTCTAGCTATAAGTAGCAAAACATCGAATGATGCAGACGTTAAAAGTTCCAGTCAATGTCATCAGATTTATGGACATGAAATAGCTTTCGCCAGAACTTTTATGGCAAATATAGCTAATATATCTGATTCCGTTAAAGTAATTTTTTGCTGTACAAGTTTTTTCTCGAAATTTTCGAAAAAAGGTATTACTTATCACAGCTCTCTTTATTCGATAACAGTAAGTGAATTACATTTAAGATATCATCTGCAGTGTGTTGTTTGAACATAGTTTCTCTATGTAGGCGGGAAAATTAATTCACAATAACTTTCCGAAGTTGAGTAGATTGACTTTGCAAGTTTGCAAGTTACAGTGTGTGAAATTCGAATTGAGTATTCCAGCATAATAGCTTGAAATAGACAATATTATTTATTGACGACCAGTGGTAACTGCCGTTTTACAGGAGATATTATAATCTAGATGCTGATCCACGTTTTCGTTATGTTATAATAGATCATTCGTGTATAGGGATATTGAAAACTTATCATTTAAAGAAGGAGGATTATATAAATTAGAATAAGTAATCTACTAAAAAAAATTTATAGATAAATATATATGTAGATGTCAACATTAATACGATTAAAGCCATAAGATATTTAGATTCTTAGAGTATGCTGAGAATTAATTTACATTCGCAGAAATCATTGGTAAATATGCAACATTTTAATACATGACTTTTTGTAGAATGAACTTAAATGTACGATAAAGGAGAAGATTTCGATATCAACGAAGAAATTTGCAAAACGAACTGATATTGCTCAAATTGTTCGTTTCTTTAGCAATTTGCTCAATGGTTTGACAGTTTATGGTTTTAATGACAAAATGATCAATTTAAAGGATGACACACTGGCTCGTAATTGGGCTATGGCTCATATCATCGACACATATCTGGTAATTCGTTGATTTTTTTCCTTGTATTTTCTTCGACTTTCTATTAATGTCGGGTATTTCCAAATTATTAGATATGTCGCGAAGGATATCTGTTGCTGATTTTTGCTCAATTAATTCGAATTCACTTTACATTTTTTCCAACCATATTTTGAATTTGGAATAGATTTACGGTCTTTTTAACAAATGATTTGGTTTTGCTCATAAAAGAAACTTGATTTTGATTTTTAGATTATAAAAGATATTTATAGAATTTCGTTTTTATGACTGAAGATTTTTATTTGATTTTTCTATGATATTCGGAAAATTTTTACTTGAATCATTTTTTTTATCCATGCTACATTTTTGTTATGTTTATCCGCTTCCGATTCTTTCATGTTTGTCTCACAGTATAGCATTTCCAGGATCTTGTTCCACAGGATGTAGGTCTGTTAAAAGTTGTGGCTGCTGTTCTGGCATCGCTGGCTTTGCCTTCAGTTACTTTTACGAAACTTCTCTATGGAAAATTGTTTATCGCATCGCCTCTTTTGGCAGTCAATCACAATGAATGGTACACTTATTATTCTTGCTTATTTCTTGCCTCACAGATGAGTCTGTTATCTAGAATTGCTTAAAAAGTCATAAAATTTGTATAGACAGGCTAAACCAAATGTATTCTAGTAAGATTTGTGATAAAAAATAAGTTGCAAATTATCACGAATATGTATTAGAGATATCATTTTCATGATAATATTTGTTAAATGGATTTGAACAGTCAGTACTGCTGCCACGCATTATTTCTTCTTAATCGTCTTCCGCACCAAGTTGCATTAATATCCCTCATTTTTCAGCTTAAAATGTATTCTGGATTTGAAAAAGCGTTCAGAAAGATTTGCTGAAGCGATGGTAGCATGGTATAGTCGTGAAATCGCCATCATAAGTTTATTCATTGCTTTGAAAATGTCTAGTGAAAGTGCTGATCTCCAAACAACACCAAAAAATCATGGTTTAGGATTGATGTGGAAAATGATTGCTGTAACAGCTGCTGGTAATTCGGCCTTCGGTGCTGTATTAATAACAGAAATTTTAAAGGTACTGTTTAGTTAAGCTTGTTTTCATTATGTCCATAATTGTAGAAGTGAGATATTAAAATTTTTCTTGGAGTACGAAACATAAAGTAGTTTCATTTAGGTGATTTTTGCATTCACTTTCTTTTTGGAAGCATTACTTCTCATCATATCCATTACTGTAATTACAACAAAATGAAAAAAAGGAAAAGAAACTTTTCTTTGAAACTTCCAAATTGTATTGAAATATGGAAAGGATCTCAAAATCGTATCCAGTCCGATTAAACTGAGTACTGAATGAATGACTTTAAAAAATTTCGAAGTACAGTTTTAACTTTCTCCTTTTAGATTTAATAACTTAAATTTTTAGCAGCATTGGACTATGATGCATAAAGTCTATGGTAGACAAATTGAAAAGTTGATAAACCTAATTAATAGGTCAGTTCTGCCTCAGTGGAGAGCTTCACTTGAGAAAGTTGCAGCAGACGATTTGGAAGTGAATGAAACTATTCGAAATGTTGCGGAAAATTATTTGACATCACTCAGATTTACTATTGATGATTGTTTGTTATCGTTTCGTTCACAATGATACAGTCAAATGTTCAGTAATAGTGACATAATTATATATTTTATATAATGTTGACATAATTATATATTTTATATTTTGTACTTCCTTTCTTATGTTATTCTATTACATTTTTTTGTACTAGGCTGTTAGTTTTTGTACATTAATTGCATTTTGTGAGAATTCATGCGAAGAACTTCACGGAAAAGATACTTGTTACTTTTGTGTTTCGCATCTTACAACTCGTCAGAAAAGTTGTCCAATTTTTCTCTCTTTACATGTCCAAAGGAAACTGGAAAAAATTATAATTGTAAAAGCAGTCAACTTCTTGGATTACATATTTTTTTGATTTCGTAGTGATAAGATTTTCCGGATTGATAATTACAAAACAGAAATTTTAATGGGTGTATATCTCCACTTGTTGCGACTATCGAGTTTTATCGGAATTTTGTTTTGTGAAAAAAGGTTCAGGTCAATGAAGCCACTTTAATCGTTGATAGTTTGTGTTGATGAATATTTCGATAGGAGTAGGGTAGGGATAACATTCCAATTTTTTGTTTGCTTTTTTGAATAACCGTTATCATATGTGTTCGTCATCACAACACCTATTTCACTTTGATCGATTTATGCCTGAAATTTCCTCGATAAATGAATGATGAATGGAATGGAAGGTTGAAGAAAAGCGAAGGAAATAAGTTTATTTGAAATCAGTGAAGACTATATCTACATTTGTTTATTGATTGGTATTGATAGTGATAAGTTATTTAGAATTGCTTCTTTGATAAGTTGTTAATTAACTGTTCACTAATTTTTTGAATTATTGAGGTTTTTTTCCGTAATAAGTTATTTATTTACTTTATATTAGCAAGGAATTCATACAGAATGTAATGGAAATGGCTATAGCAACAAATCATTACCACTTTTAATCTCTATCTTTATTCCTTGTGAAGAACAAGGCGCTGTCTCGGAATGTAAATACAGATTAATTTAAATAAGTATGAAATAACTGATTCCGGAAAGAACAGAAGATTAAAAATGCAAAAAAAGCAGTAATACAAAAAAGAATGAAAAATTAAGGATGAGAAAGATAAAAAAAGAAAAACAGATAGTGATAACAGTGATAAGGAAGCAAACAAAGCATTTTAATGATTTCTTTCCTTTGATATAATGAAGTGATTAAATTTGAGAACTTCATAATTTCATAAACAATATTAAAAAGTCTGTGTCTACTGGAAAAATCATAAAACAAAACAAGGAACGAAGAAAAAAGGTATAATGTACCCAAAAAGTTAACAAATACTTAAGACTAAATTAATTTACCAGCTCTAATAATTATATCAACTATGTATTCTTTAAATGTTAACTTTTTAGTTTATATTGAAATTACATAATTATATAAAAGCACATTGTTTTTCCAAAACTAATTTGATTTTTAGAATAAGTAAATTATTATAGAATAGATATTGCAATACGCATTCCTCAATTTGAGTAAGTATTCATTTGTTTTGAAGAGGTTCTAATTTAATAGACCTTGGTTTAAACTAATAATTTAACATGCTAATATGGGATATGAAATAATTAAAAGAATTCAAGAATGAAAAATTGAAGCAAGCATGACTGCGAGATACTTTCCACATAAAATATCGTTTATCAAAAAAAAATTCTTTACTGTCATTTCATAGCTGAATTTAATAAACTTACCAAATTTCATAATTAATGCTGGTATCAAAAACAAAAAAAGAAAAAAAAATAAATGTAATAAAATGGACGTAAATGTAATAGAAAATATTGTGCTTAAAAACCACCGGCACGGCTATTTTCCATTTGCCAAAAGGTTATCATAATTGATGCTATGTTATTTTTATCAATTTCAGGAAGAGTGATATAGCTGATCAAAGTGATTGTTGATCCATCCGAGGTATTCGATTAATAACATATAAAACGCAAAGTGAAGCTAAATTAGGAAAAGCTTAATTAGGAAAAAAAAAGAAAATCAAAATGCATTTGTTCATTCTGTACTAACTTTCGACATTTAAAATCAATCAAATTTTATTTTTTCAATTATCATGAAAAAGAGAAAAAGAGAACGAAAAAAAAACGTTTATACGATATCAGTGAAGTAAATACTATCAACAATAAAAATATAAGTAGCATTTAAAAGCACATCACAAAATGAATGTGAATTATTATTAGTTTTGTTTATTTTGCCTCATAACGATGCCTTTTATTTTCAATAAAAATTTTAATAAAAAGACTTTTCACTCACCAATCACATCAATAATATCATTTCGAAATGTAGTAATGATAAAAGATGGGCAATATTGATTTCATTTCTGATGCTATTATATTATCAAATAGGTATGATTATGCGAAACATACATTAAAACAATGCAATTTGAGATGAATTATCGAGAATTATCTTTTGCCTTGTTTGATTGAATTCAATTCATCAGAACGATCAATTACTGGAAATAAAGAGTGGAAAAGAGATTACATTTCATTTTTTCCATTAAAATAAGGTTGTTTTTCTTCTCAAATATTATTCAAATTTATTATACAATGATTTTGATATAATTTAGATATGATATTTATGCCAATACAAAATATCTCAATTCATCTATTTGATTCCGATATGCATTTTCTTTTTTATTCCATTATTTCAATATCAGTTATTGTATATGAATTGATTTTAACTTGACAACAATTTTTGTTGAAATATTTTTTAT
>UPTC01001083.1:0-20673 GCA_900537255.1 Acanthocheilonema viteae
TTAAAGAGAAAAAATAAAATAAAATGTTTTAAGGAAAAATGAAAAGATGAATGAAAGAACTGACTTGAGCATCAAACTGATGTTTGACAAATGCTGCATCACCAAGAAGGCCTGCGTATTCCTGAGCAACTTTCAGTAAAACACCTTTTGTTGCGAGAAGTGGTCGGTCTCGTGTATCGTAAGCGAACGAATTCTGCACTGAACACTTCATTGTATAGCCTGCGTGCTCACGAACCGAAAATGCTGCTTTTTCTGTTGGACAAAATTTTCGCCAGATCTTAAGTACGACTTGGATAAAAGCAATTCATTTGCGTCTGGCTCTTTGTCACTGTTGGTCACGGCTATAAATATCTCATCTTTTTAGTGAAGACTCCCACGCTAAGAACTCTTATTTGTCTTTACATTTTTAAAAAATTTTAAATAGCCTAGAAAACACATATCTCATAGTGGTGTGTGAAAGCTTGACAATTTCGACTAATATGATTAAAAATACTAACAACATTTTCACGTAAAAATGTAAGAGTGAACTCCCACAGTACAAAAACGTTCAATCCAGTAAACATAACACACCGTATTTAATTTCATATTATGGTGAAGTTTTCTGTTCCATAACTGACCATTGTACTGCAGTATCAATCCAATTTCCTCCATATTACTAAGATTCCATGGTAAATTCCCCAAACTTCGATACAAAGAGAATCCGATGTTAGCATACTTCTGCCAACCCAGAAAAGGTTTTGCCATTGAAATATTGAAAGTTTGATTACCCTGTAATTGTGATTCAGTTAAGACACTAAAATCTATCGATTTACTCGATTTATATAGTTAATCAGAGTAATATTACAGTATCTGGTTCAGCTGAGATTTAAGAAATTTTAACAAATATTATTTGTTAAGATTTCTGGGGTCTCAGCTGCTTACATAGAAACCTAGTTTACATGGAAATAATGAATGAATATCTCTTCATCAGATGAAAAACCAAACCATTAACCTCGAAAGTATAGGAATAATATGCATTCACCGATTCACCACGTCCTCCAAAACTTTCTTTGCCCGCATTCAATGAATAATCAGTTTCACCTCGACTAGTCATTCCAGCCTAAAAAATTAACATAAGAAATTATTTATTACATTCATCTGACCAATAATGACAATGCAATACATGACCGATCTATGCAAATGAAACTAACCTTAACACCTAAAGTGAATGATTTCGGTTCTTTTATTATGAAATCAACTATATATCTGCCCCGTTTTCCATTTACTGTATCAATCAGTGGAGTGACACTGTCCACAAGGCCAACTTCCTGCAATGCAAAAGCAATGATATTATTTAAGTAATATCAAATTATATCACAGATAATAATTAGTAAATCGAATTTTGAAAAGCTTACACGAAGATGTTTGGCAGCCAAATCGCAACATCGTATCAATTCCGGAAGTGATGAAACTGTATACAGATATCCAGTTTCTTTTAATAATGCATCATTTTTAGTAGTTTTAACTCCGTGAAATTGTACAGCTTCAACAATAACTGGTTGATTATCACATTTCCCGTAAAGCACATCAGCTAGATGATATTTCTTAGTTTTTACTGTCGACATTTGTAACGAAGTAAAACTGAAGAAAGTATCGATATTTCCTGAAAAGGCACTTTCCTTTACTATATGTGTATGTGAGATTCTAAATGTCAATACTATACTGTCTCTAATAATCACGCTATCATATAATTATCCTTTTTTTAAGGAGTATGCCTTAATTTTATTATATTTGAAATTAAGAAAAACAAACAATACCGAAATTTGATATTTGCTTTTATCCCTTCGAATGCATAAACTTTCTGATCGATTTCGTTCGTTTTGATTACTACAATGGAAAGCTTTTTTAAATACGATTATTCATTCATTTGAACATAGCACATATCTCCGAAACATTATCAGACCCGAAATATTCCATTAAACAAGCCTTTTACCTAACTCTCATTTCAAACTGCCTGTAGTAAACATCAAACTAACCGGCGATGTATTTTACGGATGGTTGAATAGTTAATGCAGTTAGGAGTGTCAAAGGTCACTGTATTGTGACACAAACTGGTTACATCATTGTCTACCTGTCTGGATAGGTCATCACTTTGTTATGACCTTAGTTCATTGTATCACTGTTACTTAATTGTTTAGTAGTTAGTAATGTAAAGAGTCTCACTGGGTCAGTGTGGTGTTCATTGTATCGTTGTGCATAGCTGTCGAAGCATATTTTATAATTCCCTCAAAATTCGTAGAATATTTCATCGTTATTGCAATGGTATCATCATATAAGAGATTTTGAAGATAACATTGAAACGATTTAATGCTAATAGCTTCTATCTGATGGCTTAATACCAGATATATGTCATCTCAAATCTCAAAATAAATATACCTAAATATTTGCATTATTAATTGTTTCCTCTTCTTTATTCTTTCCATCAATCAATTTACATAAAATTTCTTTTTCTACAGGTGACAAGCATGAATGATCCTCTCGCTTTCCCATGGGCACTGATATGTTCCGTACCTGACAGAAATTCGGTCCCTTCATTGCAGTAAGTTTATCGTAGTTTAATTTTTTTTCATTATAATACTTTAATTTTATATCGACTGTCCATAATTTAAATTCCTATGGGAAACATTAAAAGAGAGGCAAATAATTTATTCGGCAATATTTAACACAGTTTCAAGTTCATATGTTAATTTCATTATATACTGGTAGACTATAGAATACCCAAATAGTACTATGCTAATTGAACATTTTAATAATAAGGCATCCTTTAATCTTTTCTATTTTATGTATTTTTGATAATGAAAACACAATTAGATTTTATAACTTAAAGGATATTCACTTTGTGGCTTACAAGCACATTACAAGAAAAAGCAATCCAATATGGATGCAGCCGTCGTTTTGATAAAGATCCGAAAGTTGTATTCTATACAACTCCTGGAAGTGAGGAGGAAGTTAGGACGGTATATGGCATTATTCATAGAGGTATCTTCTTATTTATAATAATTCAATTTATCACAAAATATTCTACATCGAGCGTCTTGCCACAGAGAGTGTTACAAATGATGATAAATTATTCTCGGGTATTGACTTTTTACAAAAAATAATTCTGTCACAATAATTGCCAAGCATAAAAGGTAGCATAATATTGCAACATTTAGCCCATTTTAGCCTCATATTTTCTAACGATGATCTTAAACGCTTGGCTTTTTTCCATGTTTTCCTTTCTCAGAATTCATTACTAACTAATAAGTTCATAAGAGAAATCCAAATGGTTCTGGAATTTCTTGCTGTTATTTACTTCTTAAATGATTTTGTTATTTAGATCATCCTGAAGTCATAGTTGTCTTTCATATTTTGCCAGTACCAAATTCAATTGAGTATAAATTAATGAAGGAACTGGCTGATGAATATGATCTGATACGCCAAGGAGTACTGTTGGAGAAAGCCATTACTTATTTTAAAGAATGTGATATTAAAGAAGTACTTGGTAACATGCTTCAGTGGTTTAATCGTCGTATTTCACGACTTGTAGCTTTGGAAAACAAGTAATTTTCTTTACTTTTACTTGAATAAATTCTTGAATTTCTCACAGTACCAAGACTATTTTCATACTGTGATATTTTTTTAGGTTCATTGTTCTGGAAAGGTTCAAGAATTTTTGATAGGGAGATATTAATTTGGTTAAATCTGTTGCTATTGTAGGGCTCTTACAAAATTCAGTCTACAGATTGGCGAAGGAGGAAATTATACAACAAACATGATATCCTTTTCAATGAACAACATCAATACTACAGTGCAAAAGGTCCTCCATGGTAAAGACGATGACATATCTCAAGATACCAATGGTACTATTTTTATTTTCTGGTTGTTGATTTCAGGTCTTTATTATAAAGTAGAATTTGTGATATAGTGATTTAAGATGAAGAGACAGGAAAATAGTGCTAATAAGAGTTTATTTATTTGATCTAATCTCTTTGAGTCATTTCTTTACGATAAATCGAAATTGAGAAGTGTTTTGGAATTTGACAAGAATGTCCATTTTATAAATTTTATTGAGAAAATTATCTATCGTTAAAAATAAAGCAAATTTATTTGGGATGGGAGCATGTATCCTATCAAATGTAAATTTTCAGTAAAAGCAACTGTTGAAGTTTTTGGTTATCCGTCAAATTTCAATGAATTCGAAATTGCCAATGTTTTTAATAATTTCCGAGTCGTCCAAGTAATGAAGAGTTTAATTAATGGTGCAAAAGTAGAATTCATAAATGAAATTCATGCAGCTCAGGCCGCTATTGAATATAATCGAAAATGGATTGATTCAGTACATTCATTGACGGTTACGCCCATTCATCCAGAAGTACTCAAAGGAGTGAAAATAGCGCTACGCGATGAAAATTTCTTTTATTAATCGATCTCAAAATCTTCAGTTCAACTTTCTTTTCAAAAAGTCTGACTTGTGAAAATGCTAAAATTCTATGCTTTTTTCTTGTTGTAAAGGATCTCATTATAAGTTTTTCGTATTGTGAACTATCACTAGGACAACCTTACAAAAGAATGCTACTCTCTTTCACATGATTTTTCGTCTTTCCAGTTTCCAAAATTTAATTCTTGCCTTATTTCCTTTCGGAGTTATCAGATAATCACTCTCCCAGTGATCGAAACTTCCTACCTCACCTTCATTTCCATTTTTATGATGGAAAAAAAGACTGATAAAGTGATATTTGACCGCTGTCCATTGCTGAAGAATATTCTATTGTTTTCGGAATTGTAAGGAAATTATTTTTAGAGCTTCGTAAGGTTTTTGTTGCCTTTACAAGGATTTGTTACGTTTTTATTTTATTATTTTTAGAGCACGTCATATTAAAGGACATTTTTAATTAGTGCCTTTTTATTTGAAAGGATAATCGGATCGTCATTTGCCGGGCACTTTCTTTTCAGTTGTTTTAACAGTAGAATCTGAACACCTACAGCAAAATTACAAATTGGTTCATTCTTTTGCAATTATTTAAGTGCGGTTAAACTATCGTTGCATATTTATTTCGAAGAGTTGTAAAAACTATCAGTTTGCCATAACAGAGAAATTTTTATTTAAAGTAAACTACGAAACATATTGGGATAAGCATTTAGCCACATCAAATACTTTTGAACTGCCGTTGTTATTGGTATTATTTTGAAGAACATATTTCCACGTTGTTTTTTGGAAAAATTCAACATGCAAACGTAATAGATGAGTTAAGCCATATTCATTTGTTAAAAATTTTATTTTCATCCAACATAAATTGACAGCAAAACCAAAAACTCCAAATTAATTTAAATTAGCAGAAGAAAAAGTGAAAAATTGCATCCAATAATTTGGTATTCTTCGACCTTTTACAAGAGCATAAACAAAAAACGAACAAGGATTCTGTAGAGTATAAATGGCTTCCACGTATTTGCCTTCCCTCTTTTCACTTCTAAATTTGAAAACTTCATTACAGTGTTCACTCTCAAGTAATCTGTACAGCCACTAAAAAAGTCGAACTCATCTCAAAGGTCATAATTGTATTCTAAAGTTGAGGTCCAGATAAGTTATCCATTATTTCTTAGAATTAGTAAATCCTTCAAATTGTTCGACTTATAAAACAAATAAACTCAAGTATAGATATGAGAATAAATGATATTGATGATATTGTAAAATTAAATTGCTTTGTCTGTAATATTCAATCAAATGAAATTGAAGCATACCAAATTACCACCACCAAAGTGGTATCGGTTCACGAACTATCAATTCTTGGCATGGATTAGTGCGCATTTTCCAGTTCGGATCCACTTTAATAGGAATTTTTCGATATTCAGCAATTTCATCAGTAGGAACTGTAATTTTGAGGACACCATCGGCACTTAATTCTGATACCAATTGCTTTTCCTTGGCACTTTTCGGCAGCATATAAGTTCGAACAAAATGACGTTCAACAATGCCACCATTTCCTTCTTCACGTTCTTCATGATGTCCGGAAACGATCAATTCACGACCATGAACATTCACTTGTAAATCATTGGCATGAAAATTGGGCACATTTAATTTCACTTCAAATTGATTTCTTCCTTGTTCATTCGACATCTATAAAGTAGTAATTCCAGTATAGAAGAATAATATCCATAATGATAATAATTATTTTTATTACAGAAGGATATTAATTTTACACCAAATTATTCTCTTTTAATGCATATTATGGACGTGAACATGTGTAATTTGATAGTTCCAATTTTGCGAGCTAATCGTTTTCGACATTACAATATGTTCCCCAAAACTGATTAAACTTCTACAACATTTTAAATTCTATTAGAGATAATGCGTAATATTCAAAACAGCGGCAAATCACACTAATTAATCAACTATTCAAATAGCAGATCTCTAGAAGTTTATGATTTTTCTCCTCTTCTGATAACACTGAGGAATCCGTTTGGAAATTTCAATAAGGTCATCAGGTTTTGTTATTTGACCTCTAAGCTGTGAGGAAGAGAGAATAATGGGAGAGGAAAGAGATAAGCAACATAATAGTGCAGTAGGAACGGGGAGAAAAGAAGTGCAAGACGAGTGAGCGATCTGACATGTATTCCCATTGTCGATGCAATGCCCCACCACTTGCCCGAACGTTCTAGAATTTTCTTTCTTCTCAGCTCTTTGTAGAAGAGACAGTTTGATTTCAGCGTTCATTTCGATTGTAGTTGGCAGAATGTTCTGGAATTTTCTTTCAGTCTAATTTATCTGGGAAATATTTGACGATTGATATCATAATGAGTTCAAGAGAGGAGAGAAATGGAGAATATACTTTCTCTTTTCCATAAAATTAACCTTTAACCTGTGAAGGATACGGTCATATTGGCAACAATATAAGGCTGGCAACAGGCTGATAACATATTCCTCAAAATTTGAAACAAATCGGACAAGACTGCGCGACATAAAAGATGCAAGCTTGAAAATTAAATGGAATGATTTCACCGCTTGTTTCATTTTATAAACATGACAAGTCACAAGGAATGTTGCACCTTCTCATTCTTGTCACATTTATATTCAACAATGCCGCAAAATTCATTTACTTTTAAATGTTCACATCGTTCTTATGCTATCATTTGATAGCACATTGAAGTGTTTGATTTGTTTTCCTAAGTTTTATTGAAAGATAGTGGATATGGAAGATGAAAGTGTTATCAATCGAATAATAGGCAAATAATTGTTATTTCTTCTGGTCGAAGTGACGTTTCCGCTTTATTTCAGTTGGAATTAAAAACTGAAATTCAGCTAAAATTGGCAAATAATCTTGTAATGATAAAATGGTAAAGCTGAGGAATAGAAATATATCTTCGGAATGTTTCTCGTTGTCTGCCGGATGCAAAAACTTTGTTTGTGATTCGTTGATAATTTATTGACATCATCAATAGTATAGAACAAAAATTATGAACAAAAATAATTTGTTTAGAACACAAAAAATAAAAGAGCTCAGAAGATTAATAAATTATTACGTTTAGTGAAACACACAAGAAGTATCAATGGGAGGATGTTTTCCTGGTGATGATTTCAGCGACAATTTAGATTTTCCGAAATTATGATATGAAGGCATGCCAACAAGAATTGTAATTGCATTTTCTGGAAAAGCTGCAGTTGTATTTTTGTAAATAAGTGATGGAAAAAAGCATATGATATAATTGGAAGAAGACAATGAGGAAATGACGCATTTTACAGCTGACAATTAACGCGCTTTTTTTTAGATTAAAATGCAAGCCACTTACTAATAGCCTGGAAAGCATTACAATGCTATTAGTCTTGTGACGAATTTCATTTCAGCATTTCATTTTGCAATTTGAGACACTTGAGACAGAATGCAAAAAGATTGAAAAGCAAAAAGGGCCAGCTAAGAATAAACGCAATACAAAAGAATTGGTTGCATTTTATTCGAACTAATGTTAATAGCAACATTTCTAAAATATCATGTTATCAATTATACGATAATAATACGAAATAAAAAAAAAATTTCAAATGTTAAAAATACTCATAACAAAATGATGAAGCGATATACAGACACCTGATCCTGATGTTAGTGGAATTGTAGTAATTGAGTAATGTTCAGGCACGGAGGCATATTTCTATGAAAAACTTCAAGCACGCTAATATTCTGTGAAAAGTGATTGAGTAATGCTGAGGCACGTAGGATTGTTAAGTGCACTGAAATAGCCGGACAATCTTAGTTATCCTGATTATCAAAGGTATGAAATGATCAAGCAGAAGGATATGGTCTATAATGCTTTGAGTTTCTTTTACAGAAGAGTTCTATTTCATTTTGAGAGTTAAAATAATTTGTCGAGAAGTCTAAATTTTCGATCTCCTTAAAAGTTCAAAAATCATTGAGTGTAGATTTACCTAAGCATTCTCAAATTCCATTAAGTTGTTACTGCGACATGAAGTATTGGGACAGAACCGTATGTCCATCAAATTGATTCTTCTTGGATGTTCACTGCACAAAAGTGCTGCATGACCTCGAAATGTTGCCCCACAAGTAAGACATTTTACAGTTTTTTCTGATCTCTCACAGATGCAATTCGATATTGAATTCTTTCCTGAAATCATAATTTAAGAATACTTAATTGGAATTGGGATGACGTACCCTAAATTGCTCACCAATGCAAAAAAGACTTCACTATTTCCGTTGTAGTATATCATCTATTACAAGAACATATCATCTATTACAAATAATGATACGAGAAGCAGATCCATCGTTACCACTTTTTTCCATAGAAATATTCTATCCGATACAAAAGGAACTGCACTAATGAGAGGATCTGTCCTGAACTTCGGCTATTCCTGTAAATAAACATTCGTGGAGATTCCACTGCATTACTTCCTGCTCCTCACCTCATTTCACAACAAATATTTCATATTGAAAATTATTCGACACTCTTACAATGCCTATTTCAAAACATTTGCTTTTCCATAGAGCATCATCTTTTTGCAGAACATTTGTATATTTGAATTTCACTTTATGGGTGTCGGTTAAGACGAACTCTAATTTGTCTCCAAAAGTCTCGAAATTTGTTACTTTTCAAGTAAATGTTGTTAGAATTGAAACACTACTAATTCCTTCTTCACACATTACATTCGAGAAACATAAAGCATAAAAATATGACCGGTAGTTCTAGGAATTTGGGAAATAATGAAATGAAACGAGCTTGGTAATTTTACATATTTAAGAAGCAATATAGTACAGAGCGGTTAGCAATTACACTACATAACTCAACAGTCAGCAAATTCAAATATTCAGCGAACTTTTTTTTTTAAAAAAATTTAATTTTATTCTCTAGTTTTTTAAACAAAGAAAAATATTTCATAAACAACAGAAATACTATCAGCACTGGTATTGATCTACTTGTGATTCAAGCTTTGCATGATCAATCAATCCAAAGTTAAAAAAGAACATTTGAATAAAAAGAAGATAAGACAAGCAGCAACAAAAGAGTCTAAAGTTAGACCATAATACATATACGAAAACATTACGTGAATTGTCTAATTTTTATGAAATCAGACGCATTTTTCTTATACAGAATCAAAAATCTTCTTGGATCCACTGTTGTGCGTTTCGTTTTTGAGTGAGGTCAATTTCCTTCTGATTTATTTCCTCCTGTAAAAATATATAGAAATTAAATAAATTTCTGACCTGATATACTGCCTTCACTTTTTCAGAGGGAATTCCATGCTGGATGTCTAGATGTAAATTGTAAATGAGTAAGGTAACAAAAAAATAAGGTATTTTAGAAGGTAGAAAACCAAATTTAGCTCCTTACACTTCAAATTGCCCATTGAATAGAATTTCCTTTAACCAATAATTTACACATTGCTAATGGAATAAGTTACAAAGCTGAAAAAATAATCTGCAATAATATGTTTCCAGTGCCACCTAATTTATTTATCACTAAGAGTGAAATTCGGATAAAAGAAACATTCTGATTATTGATTCATAGATTTGTTTCGGGAAATCAAATAAATTGTGTCTAGTACATAATTATGTCACTATCATAAGCATTAAATTGACAAAACAAAAAAGCTTAGTAACCCCAAACATTATTCATTTCTTATTTATAAATTTAACACTGTACGTTGTCTACATTATCAGTAGATTAGTATTCGTTTTGTGCAAAGTATATTAGCCTTTATAATGCTCTAATATAGGGACAACTTCTATCATAAAATTGACGTTTTGTTTATGATCACACTTGATCATCTTTTGATATTTAAAAGTATACCAACGAAGTAGAGTGTTCGAATTTCTGGCGCGATAGATCGCAAAAAGTCCCTGTATTCCACATATTTTCACTGATTGCACATGAAGCTTGCTTTTTCGTTGCAAGCATAGTAAATCTGCAATACTGCTCTTTTTGCATTCCGTCATTTCTAATTATCACAAGGTTTTATGGCAAAACTGTACTTAATTTTACTTTTTCAGTTTGTTCATCATGCAAGTAAGCTATATAGAAATCCATACCCGGTCTTTGCAAAACGGCAGAGCTTTTTGTGTTTCTTTAAGCTCAACTCGCTGTTACACACTACTGCACAAAAAGGACATTCTAATATCGCATTCCAGTAATCGTTACGAGCTATCACGTTGTGTTTTTTACTGAAAGCAGAAACAGATTTGCCGTTACGAAAATATAAAAATTTAAAATATTGGATAAATATTGGATAAAAAATGATTTGACTTAGTGTTTTAATTGTGTCATCATTTCTGAAGTATCAATAAAACTGACAACAAATAAATATTAAATTTTCGAATTGAAAAAAAAACATACCGTAAATGACTTCTTATTTTACGGGAATTAACGAAGAATTGGGAGCAGTGAGAGCAACGATATCTACGTCGGATAAAATGTGGTACTTCCTTGTGAATTTCAAGAACAACCCGCGATTCTGTTTTGAAACGGCACAAATTGCATTCAAATATCGGCTGTAATCTCTTTTAAAACGTAATTAACAGTAATGATAACAATTATTAGGGAAAGTATGAATTTCTGTTCACATAACAGATCTATATCGACTAAAAAAAATCGCTTAAGGATTTGGAACTGTCAATAATTTTGAAAAATAAAGAAAAAATAGCATTAAAATTATTTCTTTCCCTTACATTCTTTTTCGTATATTTCACTCTCATGAAATAAACAAATAAACCAACTAGAAGAGTGGCAAGAACTTTTTCAGTATCTTTCTCGGTTATACTAAAACTGTTGGCAACAATATCTTTTCCAAGTTCAAACAAGATTTTCGTCATATGCATCGGGCGTTTCTGATTAGTGATTGTCAACAACAAATTATCAGCGCAACGTATCCTTCTTTCCTGCGCTCGGATTTTTTCTGATTTTATAAGCATCTTTATCAATTGTTGAATGGTCATGTCTGCATCATATTCGGCTACCAATGTGACAACCTAAACAGTAAACGAACTATTTAATGCTTTGAAATTTGTGTGAAATATTAACTGAGGGTTAACTCATCACAAATTACAATATTCGTTTACTATTAAACTGTAGTCAAGATCAAAATGACCATAGCTTCGAGTTCCATAAGTTGAAAACAAATTCAGGATAGCAGAGATACCTGAGAAGGAGGTATGAAGACAACTTTTGGTAGTATAAAACTTCCACTGTGTAATAACGACTGCATCGAGAGGGGATGAATCCGTGCTTCTTTCTCATATGTACTTCGCAAAAATGTTGTCAATTTTCTGCAAAATATTCAACGTTAATTATAAATGAAATCACCTACCAACTTTGTCTCAATTTACCTTCTAAGTGTCTCTTTCTTTAGCGTCTCATTTCCCTAACAATCATCAACTTCTTTCTCCCACTATTTTTTATTGTCTCGCAGACTCATCTCATCAGTTAGTGACCATCAAATGAATCCAAGCCATTTGTAGCCATCCTGCAATCACTTCCTATTTCGTTCTCTCACCTTTCCTACCGTATCTTTAAATATGGTAGGAGTTAAAAACAAACAACAATTAATAATGAAGCTCATTGATCACACATATTCGCTCTTTAAAGCTCAAAATCTCAAATTTTGCTGAATTTCTGGAGTGACTATGAATTCCTGATCAATTCTTTTAGTATACAACGATAAACAGAATAATACGTAATACCTGTTCCTAATCGAGCAATCTGTCCACTTTTTCAGTATTTGATCCTCGATTGCGTGCAGAAAAATCTCATCCTTATTAACATTTTCCAGCCACTGATTCTAAAAATGAAATAAATAGATCAAAATAGCGTGCACCCTCTCGATATAACGTACGTGTCCTATCTTCAAATGCATACAGCAACTCCATTCTTCTAAATGGCTATAATATAATCGAAAGATTTGCAGTATGCTATATACAGGAACGAATAATTTTGTAAAATAGAATACTGATATTCCGAAGAATATAAGGATTTAAATTATGAAGAAGGCATGAAACTAGAAATGAACAGATCAGAGAATAGCAGGAAATTGAAAGAAGGCCAGAAACTTTTCGATTATTTATTTAATCGCTGTTCTTCTAATAAAGGGTAATTGATAAAAGATAAAAGGAGATAATCTTTTGGTAAGCAATAATTTTTGCAATATCACGTAATAGCAGTATATATACAGTTGAACTACATGTCTTCTACAGTTAATTGATCGATTTCAAACGGTGATTTTTTGTGGGAAAACATGAAATGCGGAAAAGAAAACATGATTAGGACTAGAAGAGCTCTAAATTCGATGAAAATTTCTTAGTTTGATTAAATTTTTCATTCTCAAAGCGAAACACCGTTTCATTTTGGATATAAAAAAAAAATTAAAACGAACTTCGTCTTCCGGTATGATCTCGTCATCATCAATAATCATCATTTCTTTCACTGTATTATTTCAATAATTCCAATTTCTGAAATGACACAAAAGAAAGCGAGAATGATTCAAACATCTGAATAATAAATACACTGTAACTAACCATATCCGTAAATTATCACTTATCTACCCGCAAGAATATTTCCCGGATATTGTAATTATTTCTGTTCATTCATCCTACACGGGAACGTTTGTACGTTAACGTATAAACATACGTAAGGACTGTTACACGTTAACGCGCAAGCATATGCAGGAACCGTTTACACGTTAAAGTGGCCAAATTTTCAGTGAAGAGCGGTTGCATATTTGAAAAAGTGTGAATGTGCGCTGCAATATACGTAACCCATTCATAAATTCAGTTACGTATTGATTAATCACGTTAAGCAAATATGTGAACTGCTGACAGGCTACGTGAAAGAAGTATGCTGATAAGATACACAATACGTGCATACAAGTCGTCATGTCTTCTTTACTGCAGTACGTGGTTATGATACATTTCCTGTGGCAATTTCCGGTTAGTTTGTAATTTTCCTCCAATTATTGTAACTTTAACTTCTTTGTGTTTGTGTTTGTTCACTTACGTTCACGCTGATTTATTTGTTTTTACATTTAAGCTGAGTATACAACAAACGAATCGTTGTTTTTTTTTATCAATAGATTAATCAGATAAAATCAGAGTAATTTTTTTTGCACATTAAATTTTCTACTTCGAGCGTCGGAAAATTTTTTGAAAGAAAAACAATCAGTATTTCTCGATACTGCGAGATTTTGTAAGTTTCAACAAATATTTTTCTTCTATGCGCAATAATGCAAACATACGGTCATTTTGAGATTGTGTAATGTCCGAAATCATGATAAGATGGTCACTAAATTCATTTAATATTGCATGTTAGATAGATTGCAAACTAATTTCATATTTTTCACCAAACAATCTTCTCCATCAAACTTTAAAGGAAAGGAAGTTTATTGTAGAAAAACATAATGTGCTAACATTAGGAGATGGAAGATGAAATTTTCTCTATCCGAAGATGAATAGTTCTTATAAAGATAAAAGATTTTAAGAATCTTGCAGTTTGATTGTAATCAATTTGGATTCTTATTTTCTTTCTCGCTCTCTCTCCCTCTCTCTCTCTGAACTTCGCTCTTTCTATGTGTGATTAATGGAGTAGTAATTTGATAAGTGATAAATTGAAATGGAAAGAGGAAGAAAAGATATATGTTGAAATGTTTATTGTAACATGTTTATTAGGAAACAAGAAAATAATAATTAATAGTGCGGTTGTTTGATTGAACTCTGAACTCTCACATTTGAATAAGTTAATGAGAGCTATTCCATAAAGGACATTCATTCAACGGTACACATTTGCCATCTTTATTCCGTCGAAAATCTCCTTTTTTTTTACATTGACATCGAGGTGGAAAGCATTTTTTATAGCATAATATCTGAAAATTTAATTTAATTTATCAATTACAGAATTACATTCAATAACAGCATGGTAATATCAGTGACGTTCACTCAACTGCTCTATCAGAATTCAATTTAATCAATACATTCATTCGGGAATTCCATTTTGAAAAGTACGCAATGTATCATTGAACGTGTAATACCATGGCAGTATATCCGTCAGGTCATATTTAATTTTCGTGATTCTAAAATATCTGTACATTCTATTTTTACGCAAAATAATTTATATTCGGAGAGCATTATTATTAAAGTACGCTTTAATATATCATTGAAATATTTCAAGTTCATGTACGAATTCTATCGTTTTCCTGAATTCATCATAACATTATCAAAGGAGAAATTAAGTATTAATATTTATCATCCTCTTATACACATTAGAATTCTATACTCACTGGTTCAACATCATCACAATCTAATTCACATCCGCTGGCACAATGTGGAACCCATTCTTCGTTTGATCCACACTTAGGCCTTCCGTCAACGGTAATGCAAAAAATGGCCAAGATCTGGATTATATAAATTAATGTTAATAGGATAGCTACAGTACAGTTTGTTTTTGACTATTATCATGCTAATAATAAATAAACATATATGCTAATATTTTATAATATATTAATAATATTGGTGATAATTGTTGACAGTAATTTTCATGAGAAGTTTTACTATCTGTAAATTGATATAACAAAAAAGTTAACTTACAAAGAATATTGGTACAACGAGAAACATCTTGCAATCTCTTTCCTTTCGAGACTGTTCAGGGAATTTGTAATGATTTAGCATCAATAGCATGATTCTGTCTCAAATTCGTTGGTATTCCATGCATAGCATCATTTGAATTACACCTTTGAAATGCTATATGAAATTCCTTCATACTTTTAGTCGATTTTTTCTAAATGAAAAAAATAAAATTGTAATTCTATAACTTTCTTCCACATCAAACGATCATTATGTATTTTCGAAATTTCCGAAACTCTCCATTAGATTGCTTGTAAATATAAAGACTACCAGAATTTCTCGACAAGTATCGGGATATCTTGGAAATAAAGGAATTTCTAATTAACTTTTGTGATATCCTAATAAACAACTGTATATGTATGATTGTTGGTTGAAATTTGAAGAAATTCACTTGACATAATTTTGGAAAATTTGCATATCGTGATAATCATTATCATATCGTAAAAAATTATCATGAAAATTTGCATATCGTAATAATCATACGTGATAATCGATTCAAATCAAATTTCAAAAATGTTAAACTTCATTAAAAATGAAACTAATGAAGAAGGCAAAAAAGATCAACTAGTTGCTCGGATAAAATTAAAATAAATTTTATGGCTTTTTAAAATGATTTATCAATATCTGTTGATGTATACAACTTTTGGGACAGATAAAATTTATAGAATAGTTGAATAATTTTCTATGCTTTTATACAGTAGATAAGAGTGCATAATCAAACTCACACAAATTTACTCAGTGATAAATAACTTAGTGCTACATTTTCTCATTTGTATAGATAGATCATTCTTGTGATAACTATCGGAGTTTTGAATTCGATATCGAATATATGAAATATTAAATTTACATATGTATTAGAAAGTGTTTAATCAATTATTGATAAATGGTCTTCCATCAAAAGATGAATGTGAAAATAATAATAATAATAAAATAAATGATTATGTTACTGTCATTTCATTGATTAAACATTTCATCAAAGATGCATTAGCAATTAATGTTCAAGAAAACTTTGATTCTGTTTTATTTGACATCCTCCAACATTCAGATACGGCAACACATTCCTTCTTTGCATTTCTTCTGAATCCGGGCGGACAGTAACAACCAGCCGGATTACATATTAGAAAACATGGAGTCTGAAAGAAATGAAATAAAAATTTAATTATTAAAATGTTTAATCAATGAAATTACAGTAACATAATCATTTATTTTATTGTTATTATTTTCATACTCATCAAATTTAACTTTTTTTTAATTAATATAAATTAATCATACACTTCAACATTTTAATCAACATTAAAATGTTGATTAAAATTTGAAGTGTATGATTAATTGATATTAATGAAATAATTAATGAAGAAGAAATCTTGGAAAAAAAGCTTTTTCTTTATTAATTCTATTGTTGTTTCCATTTTATATGATAAATTACTACTTAAAAAGTGAAAACAAACGTCTAAAAATAATGAAGTGGATAATTTCATATGGAAATTAACGATTAAAATGTTGAAGTGCATGATTAATTTATATTAATGAAATAGTGATAATTTTGTCATTTATGACATAACATTATTATTATTTTGTTAATGAATAAAATAAGCAGAAATATTCTATATTTATCATTTGTATTGTGAATAAATACTAGTTTAATCTATTTAGTGATTAACTGATAAACTTATTAATTTTTGTTTTGAATTACTAACAAATTCGCTTTCACCGCATTTTAATTCACATCCTTTGCAATCAGCCCAAATCTCATTCTTTCCACATTTATGTTGCCGTCTCGTATCCACGTACATAACGGTTGACATCAATATCTGATCGAAAATTTACAATTATACACTTATCAACATTCGTAAATTTTTTTTTAAATTTAACCATAAACTAAATCTATTTTAATAGTTGTAAAATAGATTTAGTTTCTTTTATCTATTTTAACATTGTAAAATGATTTTAATTAACTGGTTGGATAATAATAATGACAGAATTTATTACTCTAAACAACTTTATCAAAACATACATTACTTTTATAATTATTTAAAAAGAAAAGTCAATCGATTGATCTTCAATTATGCTTTCAAAAAAGATTATTAATGGTACTGAAATACGCCTTTCAAAATAATAACTTTTTTTCTTAAACTGAGACTTTTATAATTGTGTGAAAGGAAGGTCAATTGATTAAGCTGAAGATAAAATGCCTCCCAAAAAGACTATCATTATCTTTTTCCTCTCCTTGTAATTTAAATAACGTTTCTCAATAACCTTTCCTATTTATAAAATTAAATAAAAATTACGAAAGAAAAATAGCTTCTGTAGTTTGATAATATAATGAAATGAAAATTTTGCTATTATTATTTAGAAGATTTATACCTAAATCACAAGAAAAAAAAAAACAAAATAAAGTCAAATTGGAATACATCAAGTAATGTATGATAAAAGTATTCGATTGCATATATTCAAGTACTTACACTGGTAAAGACAAGAATTCGATTCATTTTACGAACAATATAAACTTCTTCGTACCTTCTCAATTAATTGAAAAATGTCATTGCTCTTTCTTTAAAACCATTCTCAAAAATGATCAAAACAGGTTTATAGGAAATAATTTGAAATTGATAAAAAGGCAAAATGATGAAAATATTTGCGGACTGCTGAAAATGAACATAAATGAATCATTTCATGCATTAATTTCTCATTTTTTTTGCATGTTTCCACTGTAATTCACCAAAATACAACCATATTTGAATTGTTACATTTTGGTAAATCGCAGCAGAAAGTTATAAATAAAAATGATTCATAGAATATTTCAATCAGTCAATTCCCTTATTTTTACAAAAAAGAATCATCAGTATAACATAAAATAAGTTATTAAATCTAGTTAGTTTCATTTTGTAAAAAGAATTTAATTTGATTGAATACAACTGCAATAAGCTATCAAATTTGCTATCGACTTTCGAATTTGATTCATGACTATTTATATAGTATTCTTTAATAAAATTCTTCAAACAAACGAATTAATCTGTTTATTTCGAATAGATTAATTAATCAATTATCAGTGATGCAATCATAGATCAGCACATACATGTCATTCTAATCAGCATAAAATAAAGATGGAATATGAGATTAGGAGAAATTTCGATGAAATATATAAGATTAGCTACATCAATTATTTCGTAAATTTCTGTAAAAAAAGCTTTTCTGATAAAGAAATAAAAAATTTTTTGAATTTTTCTGATAAAAAGAAATTTTTTCTGATAAAAAGAAAAAACATCAATTTTGAATTTTAATAAATTTCAATCGTTATTTTTTTTCTTAATTTTTTTCCATTCATTATCTTAAAATATTTCCATTTCTAACTCTTATAGCCTCAAATTTATTTGTAAAATAAATAGTAAAAAATGATCATATTTTCTCTGCGATAATTAATTGGTGATAATATCGTGATTTTCTCAACCAGTATGCTGTCTTTAAGTAAATATAAACCAATTAAAAGGCATAAATTATAAAAAATTAAAGCAACGAAACTGAAAAATTAACGTGAAATTAAAACAAATTATATTGCAGGGTTTGATTATATAAGTTATAACTGAATATATCACACTTATCAAGCAAGTATTTTTAAGTTCCATTTCAAGATTTACAACAAAAATTAGGAAGATTTGTAGGAATATATATTGATCCTTTTTCTTAATTATCATCATTCTTGGTGAGTTAAAATTTTAAAAAAAGTAATGAAAAAGTAATAATTTATGGCATAAATATAACCTTTCTAATACAAATTCAGAACATGAACAATAATTTAGTAGCTAATAATTAAGCAACATCAAAAATTAACATTTAATTATCACATTCGGTATTTGATATTCATATTGCAAATACATCAAAATTAGCAATCTCCTTTTATAGAAATCTGCTGAGTACGATATAAATGATTGTGAATATTTGATTATTTCAATCAATTCATTAACCTTTATTTATTGAATGAATTATTTAAATGAGGAGGAAGAGAGGCATAAGTGATGAAATTCTTCGAGAATTAAAAATGCTCATTTCATATATGCTCACTCGCAAGCTGTATAATCAAAAGTTTCGATTCTTCCATTTTTAGCCAAATTTTGCTTAAACAGCTTTGATAGTATATAAATGTTGAAAATGGGACAATTCTCCTTTTATGGAAAGGTTTCATTTCAAAATTCATTTATTAATCATTCAATTAATTCACCCAATGACAGTAACTCAATCCATTACTTTTCCATTCTGAATGTTGTGAATTTACCAACAATTTCACTAAAGTAACTTTTCGATATATTTCTAATTGCCTCGGTACTAAAGAATTGGCTAATTTTGCTTGAATGTGTCATTATTTGAATTTGTTTCAACGATGTCACACAAATTTGTATAGAAATCTGTTTCAAAATGACACTTGACTGAAGCGGCGTTTGAGTTTGCATAATTTAGCATTTAAATTGGAAAGTTTGAAAGCATTAAAGTAATTATTATGTCAAAGGATCTTTTGCTATTTTACATTTTCCCAAGAATTTTCAATTCGAAAGCTTTTTTCGCAATAAAAAATGCTACTGACGCTTATCGCTTCTTTACAGATATAGCGAGGAGAGTTCGAACTTTTGTTAAATTATCGCATCTTTCTTCAAGCAATGATTCTGGGAGTTCTCGGGTATTGATGAGAAGAACATTTAAGATTTGGTTCAATCTTCCCCGTTTCAATCAAAATTGAATTTCTCATATGCTATATTATTTTGCCGGTCATTTCCCCAATATGTGCGAGCAGTCAGTTTTGAATTAATTGAAATAAGGTTTGGTGGTAAAAATAAACCTCACTTTAGTTAATTACTTAAAAGATATCTGATTAAAGTGGTGCGCGTGAAATAAAAATCATTGGAACACGTCGTTTTCCGCATAAAGTAATGCAAATTTTAGATTTCAAATTTCATCTAAAAGTTTTCAAAAGCATCTTAAGGCGATTTTCACTGTATATCGTTAATTTTGCTGTAAATTTATTTTTTCAATTATAAAATGTAACGTTTCAGTGAGTTACAAATAAATTCGAATTTCAATTCCGTGTATGCAAAAACTTTGAAGCTTGGAGAAAAGTAAAAGTAAGGTTTGACCATTGTAGATGTAAATCTCTTTCCGCAAACTTGGCGGTGAGATCAAAAGTTGGAGCGACCCGTCAAATTTTAAAAATTAACCAATCATTTGTTTGATCCATTCATCAATTCCCGCCGTTCCATTCACATTTCGATATTTCTCAGTCAAATTCCGCCTTATGCAAATTCTGCGCTTTCACTTTTCAAATTTTCGATTTTCATACAATTCCTTCTTCTCAACCTTTGAGAGGCGCATTTGAATATTGGACATTTGGCCACAGAAAAAGTGGGATAATTGAGGTATAATTAAATCAGAACTTTTAAGAGTTTAAAAAAGACAGTAATCCTTTAAATATCGCTCACTGTGAATTTGTATTGGCAAATTTCTTTTAATTAATCCCATCGTTCTCAATTATTTCTGAGAGTAATTAACGATTGAAAGGGAT
>UPTC01001084.1:9246-20655 GCA_900537255.1 Acanthocheilonema viteae
TGCATTCTTGCATAATGAAAGGTATAATTTATTTATAGAAACTGCTATATCCAATAAATTGATTAACCTGCAACTCAAAACTTCGCAAGTGTTTTTGGAGAAGTGAGAGTTGAACTTTGCAAGTATTTAATTTTGATTTTTGAAAAATCTAGAAAAAAATCAGGATTTTTTAACAATACTTTTTTTTCCAAAAATCAAAATTAAATACTTACAAAGTTCAACTCTCATTTCTCCAAAAACATTTGCGAAGTTTTGACAGAAATAGAAAAAACGGAAAGGCTCAGTTATCTTTGTCGGAATTTTCAAATGTTAAATTTACTTCTTTGGATTAAAAAAAAAATTAATTGCACGTGTTCTTTTCCAGTTTTTCTGATAAATTACCGTCAGTTTGAAACTTAATTTTAAAAAAAGGCATCACTTCTTGCATTACATTCAGGCATTACAAAAAGGCATTACATTCAAGGAAATCTCTAATTTTTGCGGAAATGTCACAATTTTTTCTTGTCCCTTTGCTTCCCTTACTCCCAGATTACTTCATTTTTATAATTGCGGCATTTTTTAATTCCCAAAACGGTTAAGCTCTTAAAAATAGTCTATTTTTGGATAAATTGTAATGAATTCTGTGAATAATGCTTGCAACATCAGTTAACCCAGTACTAATATGCCAAAATTAACTTTAATAATCACATATCTGAAAGGAAGCATATCCATTAAAATGAATAAACCAATGATAAAAAAGCTTTACAAGTTTTGAACTATTATTTCATTGCCTTTTTTTGTCATTATAATAATGATTTTGAAAAAAAACAGATGAAAATATGACAAGAAAGATTGTTGAGGGAATGAACGTTTCGTCCTATCATACATTCCTGATCACAAATGCTACCATTAAAGAGAAATAAAATAGAAATAGGATTGCGAACAGGATGCTATTATAGTTTGAAAAATGGGACATAGTATTAAAGCTATGAAAAATTTTCGGGCACATATATCGAATGTGCATATAATTTTTTTTATTCATTCCGTATGATTTATCTCATTTAAAACAATTTATTTCTAATGATTTTTTAAAATTTTAAATTTTATTAAATCATATAAATGAAAAAATTCACTTTTCTTCCTGCTTATTCTTGATAAGTAAAATTTATTGACGCATAATTTTTTTATTTTGCACAACAGGACACTTTTAAATGGAAAATTTAGTGAATTTTAAATAAAAATCTCCGAAATCACCAATATTTTTTTGGTGTTTTAAAATGTTGATATACTTTCATTTGCAAATTAAGCTCATTTTCAAAAATCTCATATTTCAATTTTATTTTGTTAGGTTTAAATTTTCAATGGAAAAAATGATGTCTATGAAGTGAGAAAGAATATGAAAGAAAAAATAATGAATCAGTTGATGTAAACAGAAATAAGTTAATATTTTTTACACTCAAACACTCAAAAATTTTAATCACTATTGATTGAAAACTATAATTGTGTGAAAAAAGTGATTCAAATTTCATATCATACATATATTTTCTTATAGAAACAGCAGAAATGTCAAGACCGGAGCTAACAATCGATTGTGATGCAAACGAATTAAATATGGGCAAAGAAAAAAAGAAAAAGTTGAAGTATGTTTTTCTGGTTGTTATTTGAAATATCTGTATTTCAATATTTTTCATTTAATTTCTAAGAGATAAAATCAGAGGAATTAATGAATGTAATTGAAATTAAAATGATTAGACGCTAATTCATTCTGCTTCGAAAAATTGGTAAAAGCTACAATGAATAATAAAACTTTTGTAAGTGAACTTCTTTTATCAGATCTTTTCCATTTAATATATTTAAATTACATCTCATCAATTACTCATCATAATCCTTGCAATATTTTAAAAAATTATCAAACATTAGGTTGTAAACAATAAACATGTGAATGCGCAGATTGTCATTTACAAATATCTTTCCTATTTTCAGTGCCAGCGGGTAATTGCTATCTTCGTTTATTTGGATTAATTTAATTATTTCAAAATTTATTATAATAAATTTTAGTGATACACTTGCTATGGTTTCAAATATAACTGCACTTTATTCTCGTAAAATTGGTAAAAAAAATTCTAAAAGTGGAATACGAAGGCAATATGACAGTTGCGGTGTATATATGAATAGAACTGTGAATGATGGCGCTGATATGATTAAAGTGGATGATAGTGATATTTCAGATGAAGTGATTTCTAATAAAGGTTAACTAATCACATTTGATAGTTTTATGAAAGTGTGACTCAAAACATATGGATAAACTTAGTTCCAGTTTATGGAATTAGTTTATAATAGTATAGAGTGTTTATCATTACTCTGTTCAGAATGATTTCGAATTTAAGTTTTATGCTTACCGGATGTTTTAAATGTTGTTTAATAAATGCAAATCAAAGTAACTGTTTCTTTAAGTTAAACGAAAAGAAGAAAAAAGTATAATTTAGTAGCTTGGCTAAATTCAATATTGTAAGTCCCAAAGAACTAGAATCAACTTAATTTTGACTTATATACAGCAAGAAAATCGTTCATTGCAGAATTTCTCGTGCGAATGCTAGAAAGATTGGATTGTAATGGTATGCCTTGTCCTTGCAGACAGCTTACTTTAAGTCGGTAGGCTTATTTTCCAGTTGTAATTCACTTTGTATTAGCAAAAAATAAGATCAAAACATTCTTTACTGCTAAAATTGTTTGAAGATTAAGAATTTAAAATTAAATAATTTTGATGAGAAATTATAAAAAACCAAAATTTCAAAGATAATGGAAGTTATTTTGAAAAGGATAAGAGATTGCTGATAATTAAGTTGAGACATTAACTGAGGGATAAAATTACGTCAAGAAGAATTAGAGATATTACTGAGGCTTCAATTATACTGGCAAGAATTGAGACTTGAAAATGTATTGCATTCTTGTCCTACTGACAACTGAAATGGTGGTTGATAATAAAAATTTTAATAAAATTTTGAAAATTATTAAGATTTGAGATAGATAGTGGAGGGAAATGGAAAATTGTTAGATCGATAATCATAGTTTCAACTTCATAGAAAGCAAAATATTAAAAAAATGAAATTGAATTTTGTAAAAATAAAATGAGTTTGTGTCCCATATGATGAAAATGTTGCTGTCGAGAGGATTATTGGAAGTAATTGCTAATAAAATTAGTGCTGACAAACTGGATAAAATGCTGGCGATAAAATGTAATTGAATTACAAGCGTAATGCATTATTATCAAGCTATAGTATTAGGCTATAATCGGTGCCTCGAAAAAAAGAATCTCAATTTTTTTCATTAAAATTATCTAAATGAAAATTAGTTAGTAAAATTATCGAATGAGATATTGAGAAATCATTTGCAATTAATTAATTATAAGTAAGAAATTAATTTACAGGTTTTTACGGAAAGATTCTAAAAGTAATGAAAATTCAGTGATATTTGTTCCGCAATTAGAGGTTTATAAATTTTGCGAAATACAAAACATGAACAATTCTGGTGATTTTTTAATCAATTCGCTTGAAGTTTTGATTTCTTATATTATCATAAATTCGTTGTTTATTTCATCCAACAATGAATAAAATCATTCGTTGACAAAATTTATTTTCGTTATTTTAAACTTTTCATATTTTATTTTTCAATAATGAATTTCATATTTCACCTACTAGTTAAGCAACTAATCTATTAAAAAGTAAATAAAAATAAAAATTTGCAGGAACCGAACAAGATATTCCTCATGATAGAGAATCAGTAATCGATAGAGACGAACTTACACTTCAAGTAAAATTTACCACTCTCCATCTGATAAATATTTGATCAGATAAGATTTGCATAATTTCAGCAGTAAATTATGCTCCTCCATAAGGGAGAGAATGAATGATTTCTTGGGATTATTTCATGCTGTTAAAATTATTTCAGGAAGAAAAAGAGGAAACAAATGACAACGAAGAGCATCTCTTCAATGCTAATGCAGTTGAATCTGTTGAGCAAGAAAAAGAAAAGGTAAGTCTGATAATTATGAAATTTAATTTCCTTCAAATCAAAATGCTTAAAATTTTATGGCACTCTAAACAAAGCTTATTTTGCAGGAGCAGTTGAAACATGGCGCTAAATTTGTTGCTCAGAAACTTTTAGATAGTGAATTGACATCCAAAGAAAATGATTTTAAAATAAAGCAATGTGGTGGACAAATGGACTCAAAGCGAGGTAGTTGTTGTTTCAAGTGATTTTTTCGAATTCAAAATTTAATAGTTTCATGAAATTTAAAAATCTTTGAATTTGTAAAATTGTGTCAGATAAATAATAGAATTTTCCAATGTTTGAAATTATTTTTAAGTTGAAAAGATTGAATGGCATGAAACGGAAAATATTGGAAAGGATTCTGATAATCTTGGTAAAACAATTAGCAAAAGCTGGAAAGAATGGTGCATTTTATCGAGGAAACTTCCACGCTTAATTTCAAGTGATTTTAAGTTAGTATCTTCCATTGATAACTTCTTTTTTCTCTATTATTTAACATTAATAGTACCTTTAAATTTTATCGAAAGTTCAAAATCCAAAGATTAAGATAATAGAAGGCGATGAATATTATTTTTATCACTTCTGATGATTATTTCTTCCTTAGATCATTTATTGAGGATCATTTATTTGTAGTAATAGCTTCTCAAGGGAGCGGAACTCCGCAGTATTCAGAAGACCATTAAATCGTGGTAACAGCTTATCCGGAAGACATTGCGGCAGAACTCAACGAATGGAGAAGCGCGCTACAAAGACGCTCGGTATTGTTGTTGGTATGGTACTTTTATTTTGCATATCATGAATTTTTTAAATTTTGACACATAGTAATTAAGAATGAGACAGTTAATTTTAATGATATAATTATAGCGTAAATATACAAATACTGTTAGGCGATCTGAAACACTCCAGAAAAAATTTCATTTAAAATCAAAATCTGCCTCTCAACTTGTATCAGTAGCTCTCATAATAGAAAATCAGCGTTCTTTTTTGTCATTAAAAAAGCGTTTTTTTCAAAAAATTTATTATAAAAACTAAATTTAAAAAATTGAACACTGCATATTTTATTTAAAACAAGCTTCTCATTAGCTTCGTTTGCCTTCTATCAGCTTGACAAAATCGAGAGTAATGCACTAGAAACCCAAATAATGGAGAACAAATTTTATAATTTAATTTTGAAAGAGATGGAATGATCAAGTTATAATATTTTGATGTGAAAGTAATTCCAAAAACAGTAATCAAATTTCTTCATCAACAAACAAATTCTGAATAGTTTTATACATCTTCTCATCATGTCTTCTTTTTCAGTTTTCCTAATTCTCTTATATTAGAATAATTCTTTAAATGGAAGTATTGATTTATAATAATTTCAGGGATATTTCTAGCTTGTTGGGTACCATTTTTTTCGGTGTATATCCTTAGTGCAGTATGTATTCAGATAGATATTAAGAGTTGTCAAGTTGATTTCTATGCTTTTTTCTATACAACATGGCTTGGCTACATTAATTCATGCATCAATCCAATCATTTATACTATTTTCAACGTGGAATTTCGACGTGCCTTCAAGCGTATATTATTTGGGAAAGTTTGTTCATTCATCATTTCTTTTTTTATTAAAAAATTTAATTGCTTTTTCAGTCTGAAATAGATCAATTTTATTTCTCTTTTTTTTCAGGTTTCAATTCGAAAAAACATATAATTTCAAGAGTGAAAGAAAAATTCAAAATCCTTCTAGTCCTCTCAGTCGTTAAGCAATTCATCTCAAATAAAACAGCAAATCGGAATGTAATGGAAATTATGATTTGTCTTCGAATATTTCTTGCTCCATTAAATTCTCATTTCTCGGCTATTTTACAAGTGGACAAATAATGAACAAATATGTCATTCATTTGTTTATAGTTATCAAAACATTGAAAAAACTTCTTATAAAAGATCAAATCAGAAATAATCGTTTATTTTTAATTGTTAACGATTTTATCTGAGACTCTTAAGTTTCTCTGTATGTATGGCAGTGATAGCAATCATCATGAATGTATTCTTTTCCATTGATCCATACTTGTTTTGGCACATAATTAGGACAAAAGATGTGAAGATGGAGTGATGGAAGTTCAGGATAGAGCTTTGTGTCCATATGAAAACTAATATCAATACCTGGTTGATGTAAATGAGTTACAACGATCTGTAATTCGTGTTATCCTTCATTTGGAAGCAACGAATTTTTTAGAAAAAGTAAGCTACGGCCAATCATGATAAGTTATATCGAGCAAATTTTTTTTCTTTTTCTTTATTTTAAAATTAAACTAACCTTTGTAGGAATATAAATATCTTTGGCATTCTTTCGCGCTCTCATCATATAGGTAAATGTGGCACTTGGACATTCTTTCAAAATTTCAACTTTCTAAATTTTGATATTGCAATGAAAATAGCACCTTAAAAATAAAAATGATAACATATACATATTTAATTAAGAATTTATAATAATTGCTATTCATTTTTAAGTTTTCATATATATCATAAATTTGAAGTTATCCTTCTAAATTAGAAGGATAACTTTAAACTGATTTCTATTAAAATATAAACACTCCGTTACAAAGCAAGTTTTAAAACGAAATTTCTAAAGTTTAAATTTGAAAATAAGTTGAAATTTCCACAGTCTTAAAATTCAATAATACTGACGATAGGTTCGTAGCAAATTCTGTCCTCTCCTCCAGCTGTGATATCTGTGGAAAGCACATCCACACCAACGCTATGCTCAACAACTGGCTGAAACTTTTCTTGAACACAGAATAGATGAAAGAAATGTTGTTGCTCGATTTTTTTATCTCTCAATTAATTGAACAATTAATAATCAATTAATTAAACGTTGCTTTCAGTAGAGAGCAAGTGGAAAAGCGCTTCTTCCTCTCATGATTGTCATTAGTTTAGAAATTAGCGCACTAGCACAATGAGGATATGTAATGTTGAATAATTTTGATTTCAACTTCTGAACAATCCTTCACATTGCAATAAAAAAAAATCTGAAACGGGATTTTGAATTGATTTGATTTTACTGGTTCAGTTTTACTGGAAGTAATTAGTGTCAGATAATTTAATTGATTGTAAAAAATTACAACTAGCATATTTCATTTTTTTATAAACTGTTGTGAGGAAAAGAAAAACAAGTTTTCTTTGCTATTTCGAAGAATTAGAATCAAAAATCAGCAAATACAAAACGAAATTCAAGTGTGCATTAAAAATCACCATTAAAATCAAATAGTGTTCACCTGTGCTTCATTCACTGAGGAATTGATTCTTGGAAATTTAGACTTTAAAACCGATGCATCTAAATGTGAGTTGTATAGCAGCTAATTACATTGTTTGGTTAACGAAATCTTAATTGAAATCTACTATTCAATTGCTGAAATTGCGTTTTCAGCCTTACTTTCAGATAATGACTTATTAGCATCCATCACTTCGAAACTCTCGTATGTTTTTGGATTTTCAGTCGGTAGTTGATTGCGTCGAGATAACTGAAATAAATCAGAACATCAATGAGCTATTATCAAATTATTGACTCACTGATTTATTAATCAGAAACAATTGGACACTTCAACTAATTTTGAAGTTTATAAATAATGACTTTTTGCCTCCATTTTGTGCTCTTTTTTTCGACTATAATTTTAGAAATTTCGAAAACGATAACAAGGAAATAGCATATCACATAATAAATTCTAGGCCAAATCGGTTGATAGTCGACTGATAAACAACATTCTAATTTATGGATCAACAATTAACTTTAGCTATCCATAATGCCCACTTATCCCTTAAACTTTACACTGAATAATTTGAATGGATAGTGCTAAATTATTCGAAAAAAAAATTGCTTTACATGTCCGATGCATAGCAAAAGAATAAATGTATTGATTTGATTGGAAGGAAAATATAAGCCTAATTAATAAATGATAATGAACATTACTAAGCTCTATAATCAAAGTAAGCTAAACCTGAATTTTGACCATATGTGATTTTTAATTTAATGAATTACAAAAATGTAAATGAGGAAATGCTAAGGAACCTGTTCAGCTTTGTTCAATGTCATATTTATCACGTGGATGAGCAGATCGACAGCTTGTGGTGAAAAATTTTTATACTGCTTGCTGGACATTTTACTCTTCAACTGATAACAAATAATCTTTCCTCTTTCAAGAAAGTTGTGTATTACCACCACCAACAATAGCAATAATATATGACAAAAGAAATAAAAAATATTTTTAGGAAGTATTTGTTTTCAAATCGACCAACCCCTAATGTTTACCAATCAACAATGAATTAACTTCAAAAATACCCATTATACCAAAAATGATCGAAATTTTTCATTAAATCTTTTCTTCTTCCCAGAAATTATTTTCAATAAAACTTCATCTTGGCTTCAATTAATGATCTTTATAAAAATTTCTATTCCTTTCATAGGCAATACCTATTTCTAACAGATTCAATTAATCTTATAATTGAATGCTGAAAACGCAGATTAAGAGTAACAGCTTTTAAATGACTCGTTAAAGCCTTAGTAATAGCAATACTTAAAAATCATAAACCATTATGATGAAACAGCGATGATTCCCGAAATTTTTTTCAAGATATCGAATTATTTGTAAAATATCAAGCATAAAGGTCCGGCAAACACCAAATACCGTGACATATTCATGAAAGCGAAAAGTTCGGAATTCGTGCCTTTAACTTCCAAAGAATCCAGTAATGCACTCTTGGTATCTAGCTTTCTGGAAAAGTGCAAGTTTCTTCTGGATTTCTTTGGTATCTGGCTTAAACAACTAATCGCTTTCTCCATTAGTCCGACAAACTATCATATTTCTTCACTTAACAAAGATAAGTTTGCATTCTAGGCAAGATAGCAATGTTATCTTACATACATTCTTCTGCTCTAAGGCAAACAAAAAAAAGTCTGCCAACAAAGCTTCAAGCAGCTTTTGCTTCTGCTGTCTCAATTTGTTTTGTCGAATAACCATCAGGAAACTGTTATAAGAGAATTTATACAGTCATCCAACATATTGGGAATAGTAAAATGTGTAGATGAAACTCATTATTTACTCATTATTTATCGAACGAAATAACAAAGGCCTATAAGTCTGAAGAAATGACTGAAAACAAGAAAATCACAGCAAAAACTATGCTAACAATTTTTTGTATGTCTGTTTAAGAAGTAGCAAAATAAGGTTGCTGTAATAGGAAACTTGAGCACTTTCAGAAACAACAATTAGAAAAAGGCAAAAATACCAAAATTGAAGCAATCCCTAAGAATGTTTTTTAAGTATCAAAATTAAAGGTATAAGAAATTTAGGAAGAACGTTTAAAGTTGGCATCAAAAATAATTTATTTTTTAAATGTTACCGCATCTCCAAAATCACATATTTCAAGAATATCAAAAGTTGAAATGAAAAATTACATTAGCGATTCTCTAACAATGATTCCCGTACATCCATTATTATTCGGAATTGAAATCGCTTTTACTGAAGAAATCTTCCAGTCTATTTTTCACACTGTCGGATTCGTTACCATTGTATTTTGTAATCCATGCCCGTAAACGTTCCAATGACTCGATGTTGTTGGCACCACCTGAGAAAAATAAGCAAAACATCATAAAATCTGCAGTTTCTTTGAAGATTGGAAAACTTGTGTATGGATTTCACTGAAAAATCAAACCCTTTTAACATCAAAAAAGCTAGTTTAAAAAATATTCGCAATATTCGTTTTCGTTGAATAAACCTCAACTTTAATCAAAATATGTAATGCTTCGATGTAGCGACATCATCCAACGCATTTTCCGCAGTGAAGCATAAAGCATAAACATACTTGCTAGCTCAAACCAAACATTTTGGGTCACATATATGAGTCCCCGGAGTTGGTCAACATTAGTCTTGAACTTCTTCATTTCTACTTTCTGTCTTCGGTTATAACGCGGCTGCCAAATCGATATTAGTGCCCTGATATAACTTTTGTGACTTGACTCCTGAAAATTTTTTCTGGAACTTCACTTAAAAATTATAAAGCAGCAAAAAAGTAAGACAGAAGCAATCTGCGATTTATATTAAATTGATTTTCAAATTCAAACTTACTTGAAAATCATTCATTAACCCCTCTTCTGATAACAATTTTCGTCGCGAATATTTTCCAGTGTTTTTTCTGTTTTCTTCCAGTAAAGCAGTCAGCAGAATAGTAGCAAAGTGTTCAACACAAGGTAAATTGTTCTGAAAGTTTCAGTAGTACAGCTGCAATTAGCAAATCAAAACGACCAAAGCAATTAGTATTCATTATAAAATTTAAATGAAAATAAATTTCTGAAATTTCAACGAAGGAATATACCAGATCACTTTGCATACGGAAGAGTGGTTCTCTGAAATGACGTCCAAATATTTTCACCTGAAAAAATATATTAATATTAATCGAAAAAATCAATCGAAAACCAAATTGAAAATAAAACAAACTTAAAATGCTTCAGATGTAAATGATAACCTTTTTGAATATCAGCTCTGCCTCCCAAGCCATATCTGCTTTTAATAGCTCTATAACAAGTTCAGCAAGACCATCATAAAATGCGCCAAACTCATCGAGTTTTCCCAAAATATTTTCTAAAATTATCTTCACAAAGCATAGAAGTCAGAAAAGTTAAATAAAAGATTCTGACTATATAATTAAAGATTACATAATACATGAAAATGTGTTTATGTTAGTCAGCGCGGTTTTATTTTCTCCCTTATTGTAACACTTCCACAAGAATAGGCGCTCACAATTTATTAAAATTGACTTCCTATAGTAATTTATCCACGAGCATTTAAAAAATTTCTTACTGCTAGAGGAACGTATTGTAATGCTAAATAAGACACGGTACTTTATACTTATATTTCATGTCAAGCACTAATGAAAACTCAAGTACAAATCAATATAAAAGTTGAGCTGACGAAGTCTTTTCTTTTGAAATACGTCGTTTGGATTTTTTTCCAAAATAGTGTGCCTTATGAGAAGATCACTACCCGCACCAATACGATACTTCTGAGCATTTTTATACCATATGTTGAGAGCTGTATCAAAACCACTGCTGCAAATAAATTACAATTTAAAAAGGCAACTGCATAAAAATCAGAAGTTTTTTGGAAAAGCGGACCTTTGCAAATGAGATTTAACAGCAGCACGCAAATAAGTCGAAGAACTGTGGAGAAAGCCTAAGTCAATTAATATATCGCACAAATCCTGGATTCCTGATAGGTCATTTTTCTTGAAAGCTTCAGCAAAGAGATCCTCAGCAGCAGCTATGGAATGATAGGAAAATACACCATCTGGAGCTGTAAAGACGTATTTATCAATCACAAAATGGATTTAGCATCTGAGTATGTG
>UPTC01001085.1:0-14893 GCA_900537255.1 Acanthocheilonema viteae
TAAAGCAAACATTCTGAAATGCAAAGTATGGAAATTTTTGTTTCGCTGTTTTAGTTTGCTGTCTGAATTTTCAAAATATTGTAAATTTAGATTTATAATGTGCAACTTTTGCGTTTTGATAACGATAAGGGTAATTGGCTTGCTGTTATGGAGTCACGCTATAATTTTTCGAAAGAGTCGAAAAATATGTTGTATCTAAGTGGAACTGATATTGAGGTGAAGTTTGGTGCCACAACTATTTGTATTTCTTTATATTTAAAGTTCTTGTATTATTTCTTTTTTAACTTTGTTGTGCATAATGAAATTTTATTCTCGTTTCTATTCTTATAGGAAACCGTTTTAGATCAAGGACAGGCACCGTAGATTGTATCTTAATATTTTTTTACCTCTTATTTTTGCTGCTGCTTTGCACTGGTTTCATTTTTACTAATTTTTATTCTTTTATTGCTGTTTTAACTATTTTTGCTGAAAGAATAGTGTTAAATCGTGGCTTTGTTTCAGATCGGTTCAAAGCTTCAAGCGTTCGTAACTTCAGCGTTTGATGGTGCTCATATCTTTGTCGAAATTAGTCCTGGTATTGCTGGTTGCATTGCAAAATGCAAGAAGTACATTAATTTCATATTAAAAAATTTTTCCTGTTTTTTTTTTTTAAATTCATCTAAAGCCAGGCTAAAAGTGAGCTTTTTTATTATATATGAAAATCCAGAAATAATCTGAAGTCGGAAATAAAGCGCTGATGAAATAATTTATTCAAAACTTATTTCTATAACAAAAGTATTTAACAATTTTCGTTGCATTAAAAGAAAAAGGGAAAGTTATTGAACAAGTAAAGCTATGAATGTTGTAGCTAAAGTGATTATTTGAGCAGATAATTACGAATAGCATGAATCTAAACATTGAGGTTTTTCAGGTTGTCGTTAAAACCCGATGATTTGGTCAGAGTTCGTGTTAATCATGTCTTTCCTGATGGTGGCTTGAACGTCGAATTTGTGGATTTAATTGCGCAAGGTTCTACAGAGAAAGTTTGTTTGTTTTTTTTTTTCAGTTTTATCGCGTTTTTTGTTTTTGTGTTTATATTTTAATAAATCATTTCTTTTTCCCGACTACCATTTCTGAAATTTTTCAACATTTTCCATTACTATAAATTATGAAATACTTTAAATACCAATATTTTAAAGAAACCACGGAAGAGGCTAATAAGTGTTGGATCTGGCTCTGATACTGCAATCGATTTACCGCGAAAGAAATCGAAAGCAGCTGGTTATGTGGCAGCACATTCGAAAGAGAACGAACCGCCTCAAGTTACTCCTATTGAAGCAAAAGTGGGAATTAGTTTTGAAAAGAAACTTCATAATTTTGGAATAATCATATCTGTTGGATATGGTAGAGCTCATTCTGACTTAAGCTTTGGCAGAAAAGTTTGTTAGCTTTCACAAATCTCTAATTGTTTTCCTTTTTTTTAAATTTCAGTTGCCCGAGCCAGGTTTAGACTGGTCTCTAAAGGGATTTACACCAGCTGAATTTGCATCAGTGGGACAAATTGGTGAAAAGATGGATGTTCCTGTTAGTGCTTTAATATCGAAAGATGAATCCACCGCTGATAATATTGGAGAACAAAGCAAGCCAAAAAGTACGGGAGTTTTAGAAAATAATTTTCTCATGTAACATAAAATACATATTAGATCTAACTCTAATTTTCATTGTTTGGAAAAGTTCAGTTTTTGAGCATATTTTAATGTTTTTTTTTGATGTTTTAATGCAGCTTCCATTTCTTTGCCAGTGAGAAAGCTGACTTATTTTTAGATAACACGAACTCGATAAGCACAAAAGTTTTCAGATTTTAAAATCTTGTTTTTTATAGTAAATGCAGAAATTTTTGGACTTAGAAATAATTAAATTACGTACGATTTGTTATAGCTGAAGTGGAGCTTCAAATAGAAGAGGAAAAGAAATTAATAAATCGTGAGCGAAAAATTCTCGAGACCGATTGGATCCCAGATAACACGAATGATTTTGATCGTTTAGTTGCTGGTACACCCAATTCTTCGATCTTGTGGATCCGGTATATTTGATTTTCTTACATTAAGCCTTCTAATATTTGTCTAAAAAAATGTTCGCCGGCTTCTGCAGTATACTGAAATCAAATTATTGCTTTATATTTTAATTTTTTAAAGAAATCCCCGGCATAAATTAATTCTTAATACTTTTTAGGTACATTACATTTTTTCTGGAACGAAATGATGTGGAAAAAGCAAGGGCAGTTGCAGAGCGAGCACTTTCAGTTATCAATTTCAGGTTAGTTCTTTGTATGAATAGTAATTCTGTAAGATAAAGCTATAATAAATATACAGAAATTCTAAAAAATACAGAAATTCTGATTTATATAATTCTCATAATATGTGAACATATAATTAGTTAATTCCATTTTGTTTTAGAGAAGAAGATGAGATTTTCAATGTTTGGACAGCATATCTAAATTTGGAGGGAAATTTCGGTACCAGCGAGTCGTTAAAGGCAGTTTTCGATAATGCTATCAAAAATACCGATTCTTTGAAAATGTATAAGCAAATGGTGAAAATATATCAAAATCTCGGAAAAATACAGGTGTGTTTGATTCGTATTGATAACAATTAATATCTCACTGGTGGCGCATGTTTAATAAAGACTTTAAAGGAACTATTATTGTATCTAAAAAGCAAAATCTTTCATTTTTTCTTCGAATTTTTTATATAGCCTTATTGTCTAAATAAGTAAGGACTTTCAAACAGAAATTATTGCAGGAAACGGATGATTTGCTAGATGACATATTGAAACGGTTTCGTCACGATGACTTGGATGTTTGGTTCATTTATGGCCAACATTTACTAGAAACAAAGCGCTCAGATGCGGCAAGAAATTTGATGAAGAAAGCGATCAATTGTTTAGCTCGCAAGCACCGTAGGTTTTATGATCATCTGAAAGAATTTTGGTTTACTGAAGCAAAGAAATGCAAAATTTTGTTTTATTTCTATTGCCGTAAGATCTTTCATAGCATTGAAAAATATTGATCAGTATTAATACCTTTGTGAACATATCATTATTGCACATCGTTGGTGCATATTATGTGAAAACATGATGTTTCAGTTTAACAATAGAATTAAGACTAAAAGTCGTAATAGTGAAGAAGTGGTTGTGAAAGATGGTATCATCAAATAATTAAAATTTTTTTCCTTAAACTTAATTCTAGATGTAACCATTTTGAGCCGTTTTGCGCAACTTGAATTCAAATTTGGTGATATAGAACAAAGTAAAACAATTTTTGAAAATATTTTAAATTCATATCCGAAGAAAACAGATGTCTGGACAGTTTATATTGATCTGCTCATCAAAGCTGAAAAAATTGAGGATGCAAGGTATTTTTTGTGCTAGTATTTTTTCTATAAATACAGCAATTCTTCCGAAGTAATTTACATCAACTTTGATATAAATACGAAAATGATTAAGCCTTAGTATTTCTTGTGATTTTTAAAAAAGATTGTTTCAGGCACCTACTTGAACGAGTCACTGCACTAAAGCTATCCACCCATAAAATTCGGTTGTTTTTTAAGAAATGGATCGATCTGGAGCAAAGGCATGGTGATGAGAAACAGCAAAATGATGTGTGTTTTTTATGAACATTACAAAAAAGAAAACAAAGTATTGAATGAATTAAAAACTGATATGGAAAAAATATAAATTAGAGTTTCATATTGAGAGATAGTTCGATGACGAAAACAATAAAACCAACATTTTAGGTTAAAAGTCATGAAACGCATTTTAATATTTCACAGTTCTTCAGTTTTTGAATTCATGTTTGTATCACAGTTATTCTGTTTTAAATATAAGCATATAAATGTAATAATTTATCAATTCATTTTCTATTTTTCAGGTTAAACAACGTGCACTGAATTACTTACAAGGTGTTACTGAACTTACCACTGAAACATAATATTTAATATCACCTGTTGCGCCAAATTTCACTTCATGCGGACCAGTGTCAATGTTTTTTTAAAGTTTTTGAATTCTTATATGTTTTCATTAGCAAGCGGGTACTTAAGCGGTTTTGCTGGATAATGAACTTCAGGAAATTTATGAATAGGAAGATTCATTTTTCACCGGCTTTACTCATTTGTTGTATATATATTCTGTTGTCGTCTACCAGTCATTGTTGTTACAATTCCATAAATGCAGTTGTTGACATCATTGTAATTTGTGATGTTGATTTTGTTGTTTTTGTTAGTCAGTTTGACATGAAATATTTTGAATAAATTGCTTATGTTATTTTCTTTCCACATGTATGTTGTTATTATTTGATGGATTATCCAGTTTCCTCCTGACTGTCACATTAGCATTTACTTTTCATTTGTTTGCAGAGTTTTTCATTCGTCATTAGGATAACTAATATAGTTTATAACTGTAACATTTAATTTGATCTTAAATGTTACTATGCTTTCGTGCAATTTAGTTTTGTAGCCACCAGTGAGCATCAGCGAAAGCCACCAGAGAATCTCCTTCAGTTATAACTGCTAAAGGTTAAGCTTCCAAATTTTTGTATTTCTGATCTGAAATTTTGATCAGAATCTTACTGCATTAAGTTTGTTAAATTAAAGAAGAATGACAGAATGCTATTTTTTAGTTTTTTTTTGCAATTTAAATTCCAGAGTCATTCCACTCGAATTTATGCAGTATTAAATACTTGTGGAAAGTCTAAATGAATACATATATTCAGCAACTGAAAGAGGAATATGAGAAACGTCTTCGTGGTAATATTTTCTAATCATTTATCTATCTATTAAGTAAGTACGAAAAAACATAATTAGCAGATAGTACTAAAAAGTGTTAATTGAAATTGGCGACAATGTAATGAAACATTTTTGGAACTATTGTTGAACAATGTTCGACAGAAAATGTTGAAATGTATTGATTTGTATCCACATTTTATTACGGACTAATTTATGTTTTAAGAAGTGTAGATATGAATCACAGAAAAGTTAGCTACCAAAAACCAAATTCAAAACTCTTTTGAATCCAATAGTGATTTTGAAATATTAGAGAGAGTAATTTTAAAATTTAAGAATATATACTAATCAGTTTGAAAAAAAAGTTCAGATTAATTTTTTGAAGTACTTTCGATTATTATTACGTTATTACAATGCAGAAAATACATAATTTCTTAATTTTTCAGTATCGGAGCGATCACTGCATGGTGAAAAAGAAAGGCGACGACAGCTTGGTTTTCATTGCAAACAACTCGAAGCACAGTTGCGTAAAGTTCAAAGAGACAATGAAAGTATGGGAAAGCAGTTAAAAATCTTAAAGAAATGCGCATCGTGCTCACATCTTGGTGATTTTTTTAACTTTGAAAGTTAAAAAAAATTTCTGATTACCGTAATTTTTCTATGACTTATTTCGAACTCGTTATTCAATTTCTTTATGGTTTATCACCACTTTTTCCTTTTGCACGTCACAAAGACGGATTTTCAGTTATAAAATCATCAAAATCATCCGTTCAAAATCTTAAATGGTTGAGAAATTACCAAAGGGAAGTTTAGCATGGAAATGTTACGAAATATAGGAAGAATTTTCCATTTTTTTAAAGTCAGGACTTACCTTCCCCTTAAACATTCTTGATTCTTGCTTTGCTAGGTATGGAATTTAGTAAAAATTTTATAATTAGTTTAAATCTGCCTACTATTCAATAAAGACAATTGAAAAAAAAATTGAAAAAAAGTATGGAGACAAAGAAACTGGAAGTAGAAAATATTATCTACTTTTCCCCAGTTTGTCACTTTGATTCTGTTGTTTAAAGGATCAGTTATTGGCCATTTTTGGCAGCTAAATAAATTACATCTTCATGAAAATTTTGCCTTTTTACGATAGCTGTCTTCAAAAAATTATGTAACAATAAATAGTTCGAAAAAAGAAAAAAAATAACTCCAAAAAAGATGATTTCGGGTATAAGAAATTGGTTCTTTCTTTTTTTTGGTGATTTTATTTTTGGGACGAAATCTTATGTGATGAAAATTTTGCAGAAATCAAAGTTTTCAAATTTATTTTACTCTAGATCAACGAAGTAAAAGTTACAATGCCTTAAATGAATTGTTACGTGGATCGGTGGCTGCTTTAGAACCAGATGCTGTTACATCAATTAGTGCTCCGAAGTACACTGACGAATTGAAAGCTGTAAAAATTGCAAATAGCAGTCTTCAACAATGTGTTGATAAATTACAGAATATGGTAAGAAGATAGCTTCTTGTCAGCTTTTATAACAGAGAAAACTTGAAGCCATTTTTTCTACGTTTACGTTTCGATTTCTACCTGAAGGGAATGGAGTTTCCAGCGTGATCAGTTTGTTCTGTGTTCCCATCATATGTGCATTTTTTTATCTCATTTTTTTTATAGCTGTTACAAAAAGGGCGTGAAGCTTTAGCCGCGGAGAAATATTATAATGAAGCAATTTCGGAACGTGAGCAGCAAATATCTCGACTTCAGAAAGAAGTTTTGGTTTTTCACTTACCTTTTTGTTATTTTTCTAATTTTAGAATGCACATGATCCATGTTGACATAAATCAAGCACGTTTTAAAGTAATTGTGAGGCTGTTTTTTCCGTGTTTATAGTTTCAATTATTTCAACCTCAATTCTTTGTCCAGTTTTGCTTATCTTATTGGAAAACTAGCAGTTGACTTTGACAATGAAATCTGTTTCTGTGCTGCTATCAGCTATCTTAATTATATATTAGCTTCAACTTTATTAATTATTCAAATACATAGCAGATAGGAAAATGTAAATTTGCCATATTCATTTATTGAGTAGTTGAATAAACTTTATAAACAGTAGTGATAGCATGGAAGTAACATTATATTTTATGCGTTTAATAATTCATTAATTTCGCAGAAAGATAAGTATTTCAGCTTCAAGAGCGATGGAGAGGAGCTTCTACACAATCGATTGTTAGTGTTAAACTGGGCTAAAATCTAGAAAGTTAAAAATTTTTGAAACAGTTTAAGGTTGCAGTCCATGAAGCATTTTACATTGTTATTAGGATGAACCGATCAGCGATATATTTTAGCATTGTCTGATGGAAAATTCATTCAATATGAAATGCTATCAGACAAAAATAGGCCACATCATTGGTTGATTCTCCTTAATAGGCTTAATTCTGCTCAATACGTGTGATAAAAAAATAAGAAATATTATTATACTTGAAAATTTTTTTCCTAGTAATGATGATTGGATAATCATCAAAGCAACCATTATTTGAAATTACGCTTGAGTCCAGAATTCATTTAAAGTATAATTGAATTTATAAATCGGCAATTTGAAAAATTTCAACATTGTGGAACTTTTGAGTATTTGTTACAGGCTGATCAGCACATAGCAACAAAACTGAAGGCATTGCTGGAGGTTGGCGTTGTTAAATTTCTTAATTTTCGCTCACGATTATGATGTTGAAAATTTTCGTGATTAATTTTGAGGTTCATTTGAATATGAAACTATAAATAAAAGGTTTGTGGATTTCTTTTTTTCCAGGAGCGCACTGAATTATTGGAACAAATAAATCGTTTAGAGAAAGAAAATAAAGAAAATTATATTATATATAATGAACCACAAAAGTGAGTTAATTCCAGTTCCTGTGATAATTGTAAATCTATTTCTGATTTAATTGGTTTTTATGCTTTCTATACTAAACAAAACAATAGTTCATTTGAATAGTAAATAGAGACTAATATTAGATGAGAGAAATCTGTTAGATATGGATTGTTACATCATTTCATTCTATAGCATTGGATATCCGGCAACTACTCCACAAATCTTTGAAGCCGATGTTAATCCATATTGTGGGCATTGTCGAAATCAAGTGAAAAATTGGAACAGAATGTTAATTTTTTTTTCATTATTAGGGATATAAAATATTGTTCTCCTACTGAACTGTTTGGAGAGAAGGCTTTTCTATTTTTTTACATGTATGTCTTTTATTATTTGTATGTACGATTTATTTAGAAGTATTAAGTCCATAAATAGCTTCTATTGATTGTATAATTTGCGTCTACAATTTCATTCCAGGATAAATGAGAAGGAAATGAATTTCACCGGTTTTGAAAATACAGATCGGAATGATTCAAGCTGGTTGAAGCAAAAAATAACGGCTGAGGAGAAGATTCGCGTATGCTCTATATTTATTAATGAATTCAACTGAAAAAGATTTATTGTTACTGCTTAAAAATGGCCCTGCTAGTCCTAATACGTTTTGCACATTTTAATGACATTCTGAGCTATTCATTTTTCATATTTATATGGTTAATAGTATATATTTTTTGTTTAAAATTTAATTATTTTTATTGGATTTGGGATACAACTTTTTAACAGAAATAGTAATATTATTATTTTAGTTATGTTACTTATGTTATGGCTCAGTGCATTTTTTATTTGATTAAAACGGTTTATTATTATTTTTTTTAGCAGCTTTCGCTTGCTTTGGAAATGGAAAAAGAGAGAAATAGGGAGATGGAAAGTGCGCTAAAGAACGAAAATATTAATGTATGGTTTAGTTCCTTGGTTGTCTGCCAAATTTTATTTCTATAAAATTCTCTTTTTTATTTTTTATTTCAATAGTATTTAAAATAAAATTGGTCAGCAATATGGTTTTCTTAATTTTATATGGGAAATAAAAAATTCTTCAATTTTAGCTATCGAGCAGTTATCAGAAATTACTTCAGAAATATGAATCTTTAGAAACGGAACTGGGCAAAAGACGAATCGCTGAAACGAGTACTAAAAATAAAACAAGGTAAATTTAATATTTTAAAGAGATTTAAAGAGAAAGTGTAGAAATATATGGTTATAGTAATGCCTGAAGTATTACTTTTTTCCATTTGCATCTATAGCGGAGCCTAAAATCTCCGTTAGATAAGCCATAACTCGGTATCGATTAACTTTAATCTAGAGTATTTTAAGAAAAGTATCACGTACAACATTTCCATAATATGCCTACTTTTCTATTTTTTGATTAATTTTAGTTTACTTTTTTGAATAGAATAATAATTATGTATTAAATACAGTCCGAATGGGCAAATTACTTCCAATGTCGATGTCCGCTTAATATCTCAGCTGAACGACGAGCTTGGTTTGCTTTCTCTTTCACTTAATTTCTGAACACAATACGTAGAATCAATCAAAATATAAAAAATTAATTGTGAAGACATAATTTTTATGAATTATTAAAATTAAAAATAATTTTACATCATATGTTTATATGAAGGTAGTTCATAAAACCACATTTTAAAATGTTTTAAAAAAATTCCTATTGATAAAATTTGCATATGTCAAACTTCACTTTTACATTTGATTTGTTTGAATTTCTTTCTATAATTCTAAATTGTCACCACTTTTTCTCTGAATTTTTTCCCCGAGGAAATGAAAAAATTTTTCCATTTTTGAAAATTACGTTTCCAAAAAAGATTTCTCTTTCTCATCCTTGATTTGACAGTCGATTTTTCTATTTGTTGCTAACTGTTTCATATTTAGATAAAGCAAATAAAAAGATGACATGTCTTGAAAAAGAGCTGAGTCTTGCAAAGCGCATCATTTACGAAAATGAGCAGTTTGCTGTCGCGGCTCCTCGACGAATTGAAATGCTCGAAAAGGATAAAAAGTTTAACAGTTGTTTTTATTTTTCTTAATGTTAACATTCCTTATCAACGCTTTTGAATTTTGTATTCATTTGAGTTTGATTTTACTGGTTAGATAGTTTTAGTGTCTTTTTTTAAAAATTTTTTTGAACAATATTTTTTTTATTTACAGAGAATTAACGCGTATAATCGACAATCAAACAGAAAGATTAACTCATTTCGATGATCGGTTAAGAGTGATAAATAGGGAAAAAGAAGCACTACAACGAAAATATACTGAACTAGAACGTGCCAACAGCTTAACTGTCCGAGAGAAATTGGAACAATTAGAAATTATTGAAGTTTGTTTTATTCACTATATTTTTGCATATTTCGAGATTTTCAACCACATCACCTTAGTCTTTATGTTCTTTTAAACTTCAACACTTCTGAATTTTTCTTTTGTTTTAAAGAGACAACGTAAAGAATTATCTCGCTTGGAGGAAAAGCAGATTGAGAAAAACAAAGCACACGATGCGCAAATTGAAGCATACCATCAGCTCATCAAACAAAAGGTTACATTCTAATCGAATTTTGAAAATTTTCTAAAATGTTAAAAATGTTTCTCTTTTTTAAAGTTTTACTCGGAATTTTGCAGGATGATGAGCGCGGAGCACTAATTGCAGAACTTTGTGCTGCTAGTCGCTTGGGAACCCCTGTTCATAATTCAATTAATGAAATTGAGAATCGTTGTGGTAAATATTTCGAAAATTTGCTCTTACTATACAAACTCTTATCTTCCCGTATTTGAATTTTAAAACTTAATGTTTTGAGTTTGGTAGATTTGCCAAAAAACTGAGGTTCTTATCATTCTTTTATAATGAAAATTTATTCTAATCCAAATTGCGAGACAACCTAATTGATGAAAGTGTTTCATTTCGACATGAATTGATCAAACAGTTAGATAATATTGTAATATTCTGCAGTGTCCTCTACATACTCATTTAATATTTCCGTAGGTTGTATTCCGAAAATTTGGAAGTCTTCTATGGAAGATCCATGACCAAATAATGAAATCTTTATGCAAATGTGAAATGTTTATGTTTATAGGCGATTATTCAAAATTTTCATTCGGGTTTCTTTTTCTAGCTGCAATTGATGAAAATCGTGAGCTGTTGAAGGAAGTGCGTGAGTTAAACCACGAAAGACAAGCGGTAAATGTTTTTTCTTTAGTTTCCAGTTCAGTGAAAAAGGTTTCGTCATTTTTTTTCATTCAAGTGTCCTACTTTATTTACTAAATATTGAATTAATTTTCGGTTTTTTCTTGAATCTTGTAGGACTTGAAATCATATCTTTACTTGTTATGATTTGGAAGAGATTTCCAGATGCTTGATAAAGTTACTCGCCTAGAAAGTGAACTTCAATCAGTGAAAGATCAATTAAGGCTAAAAACAGATGAAGTCGAGAAAGAAGTTTTGCTGAGGAACTCAATGCATGATGACCTTGCTAACGCGCGAACCATGGTGAGGTTAACATACATACTTTGATGATTTTCAATGTTTTGAATATTTGTTGCCAAGATTTTTTCAATTATCACTCAGTTTGTATTCTGAGAAGTGGACTGCTCCAAGAAGAAAAATAACAATAAGCAATAACATTTTTTTAGTTGTTAGAGAGGGAAACACAAATACTCGATTTGAATAATGAGCTGAAAGTTGCCGAAGTGAAAATAATGAAGGTATAAATTTTTCTAGCAGTATCGATTTTATAATAACTGACATTCCCGGATTAATGTAACGACCTATATCATTGTTTATACCATTACGAATGATTTGAATTGTTGCTGTTACAAAGGCATGTGTTGTCTCTACTCTAATCTTTAATTCATGCTGTGCTATTATTCAATTTTTTTTTCTATCTTTCTAGCTTTCTATCTTTCCATTCTTTTGAGAGTTCAGATTGAATAATGAGAGAATGAATTTTGCCTTTTAGATGTAGAGCATTATTTGTGAGCTAAAGGACTAATTATTACTAAGAGAGTCGATAGCTTCAATATAATTAAAATGTTTATGAATGGCGATATAACTTTATTAGTACAAAAATAATGTTTCTTTATCAAGCAATGAGAGTTATGGATCATATTTTTTAGCTTTGAAAACATAATCTGCAGAATGCATCTTTACAGCTAGAAACAGAACTTGCCAATTCAGCAGATCGTTTGCAAGTAGAACAAATCACTGGAAGTTCACTAAAAATAACTGTTGAAGAATTAGAAGATTTATTGCAAGAGAAAAATGCAGAGCTTATTACGGCTGCACAACAACAGCAACGATGTACTACTGAAATGCAGAAAACGAAAGAATTAAAATATGACTTGGAAACTAAACTGTAAGTTTTCCACCTATAATTTTGTTTTTGGTCAAAATTTAGCCTTTTTTTACTATTTTTTCCTTGACTTTGCATAGGTACTAATATATATATGGAAAGAGTAACAGTGATGAAGACCGGAGTCCAAAATCAAAACAGGAAAGAGAACAGTTAGGAGCAATGAATTATATAAATTTATACTAAGAGTGATACAATTATTCGGGAAAGATTCAGATTACGAGTACTTTACGCTTCGGAATAAAGGATGAAAGGTTATTTTGAGCGAAGATGAATTGTATATTGAAAAATTTGTCGAATCTCTAATTAATTTTAATTTGAATTTCTTCATTTGAGAAACGGTATTGTATATTGAGAGAAGAGTGTATTGAAAAGATATCTAACAACATCTTTATTATCGTAAAAAAGATTATCGAAGTGTTTGCCTTCTCTCGAAGCCTTATCAAATTATGAAGCATTTATGTTAAGAAAATTTTCTTTTAAAAATCAAGTATGTACTGTTACACTGATTTTGATAGCATAAAAAACTTGGCAATGGTTTTTTTCTTTCTATCTGTAAATCGTTTAAAAAGTATTTGCACCTTTTGGTTATTCTTTTCATTGCTATTTGCTTATATTGGAAAAAAAATTGATAGCTGTTTGAATGCTTTAAGAAAAAAAAATTGATAGCTGTTTGAAAACCCCCGATGACATTTCACGTAACTGTTATTTACAGGCAGAATTTATCTTAAATATATAAATTCCTTGATGATTAATAGCAAACCCAATGAATAATGCTAAGGTAACATCTGCCCAAAAAAGTGATTTCTCTCACGATAAGTTATCGGTGATTTGTTGTATTCTTCATGGGAAATCTAGAAAATGTTGCCTAAAAATAAAGGGTGTAATAGATTTGCGAAATATCGAATGTAAGCAACAATTAAAGATTAGAAAGTTAAGAATTTATATTTCATAAATACGGCAAAAAGATTCAAGTTTTCACGTAAAATTAGAATGAAATTTATCATTTTCATTTAGCCTAAGTGAGTTTATGGTGTTTAGTCAAATTAATAGGGAACATTGTTGTAGTAATACAAAATGGAATACAGATATTAGGAGCAGGTGCATTTTGTGACAGTTGATGATTTTCATTCGTTTTCTTCTGAAATTCGAACATTTGATGACTGATTTAATAAACTGATCAAACATAATTTCCATCATATGTATACAATATTTTGTAGTACTTTACAAGGACGAGAACTAAAAGAGGCACGAGAAAAACTAGCTGTTCTCAGGAAGAAAATACGGGAACTTGAGCTAGAAGCTGTGAATTCATCAAATAAGTAAGATTTATCATTACCAAACATGAATGAATGAGAAATTTTAATGAAACCACTGAAAAGCATTAAAAACATCATGCTATTGAAAGTCCATTAAAAATGTTTTCCTTTCTTGTGAGATATATGTTGAATCATTGCTTATTTGTTAATGCTTCTATATGAAATTTTGATCTAAACATTTCTTCTCCTGATCCTTTTCAGAAGCCTTCATGAAGCAGCGACACAGCAAGAAAGTCCGAAATTAAATACAATAGCAACGACAGTGACGAAATCTGCCATTTCTAATACAACTCCATTGAATTCTTAGACTAATATCACATAATTTCTCTTCCTATTAGTTTATGCTAACATATATCAACCTATATCCATCCTACACATCTCAATAATCATTACTTATTGAAGTGCTAATTTGATTGTTTGCATTACTCATGTTATTCAAAGTGCGAGCATGTATACCTTACATTCCTCTCGTGCGATATAAGCTAGTTTATACATGCTAATGTTTTCACATATATCATCACTTGTCAACTGAAGAGAAATGAACCAATTATGAACTAATTTGTTGATTACTATCTATTTCACTGCTTATTTGTATATTGATAACCATGTTTGTCAAAATGTGTGATCAGCTATTTTAAAATGATAATTATTACAATCTGAAATAGTGAAATATCAGCTTGCCCATACTACTACACTTATACATTTATCATTTGCACATACAATTGTTATATCTATTTACAATACCTCATGAATACAATTCATATATAAGCTGTTCCATTTTTTTACAACATGCATCTGTGAACAATGTATTGATAAAAGTAACGATATTACCAGCTATATGTCCATATCGAATACGAATTAATAACAATTCCTTAATTATTCTCATCCTCTTAATTAGAATTTTCAATAAAACCTAATAACTGACCATTATCTATACTTACCGTACCATTTGAACAGCTTACCCTAAAGCTGCTCAAATGGTATGCATGCCGCTCGCGTCTGCGTTAAGTGACACGTCGTCGTGACAGCAAGAAGATGAAATTATAGACAGAGAATAGTGGAAGAGAAAGAGGGTGAGAGAGGAAAGGGATGACCCGATTTCTTTTTACTTCTAATAGCTTACACTATTTTCATGTAATTTCGACACGTCTTCCTCTGTCCCATCATTCTCGTACATTCTCTTGTATGCATGCTTCTTACTCTCTTTCTTTCCTCTTCCCCAGTATTATATTTCATTCAATTCTTCATTGTGTCTAACTTGTCATATCAATTGATCAATCAACTTTTTCACATATTTCAGGCTTTTCTACCAGTAGTAGATGGCTGGTATTAGTGATGCGTAGGAAGGCAGGGGAGCGGGGAGATGGATGGAAGGCACGGTGAATTAATATGGTTGGGGTTTTGTATACAATGCGTAAATTTAATTATTAAAACTTGAATTTTGATTATTTTCAGCTTACTCTCTACATCTTTTATTTTCAAGCTCATTTCTATGTAATTGATAACAATTTATGTGAGTAATGAATGTGTATGTGTATGTGTGTGTGTGTGTGTGTGTGTGT
>UPTC01001086.1:0-20617 GCA_900537255.1 Acanthocheilonema viteae
AATGTTTTTTTTTTTTTTGGAGATTTCAGATAGAGAGTGGATGCCATTATTTGCAGAACAATATTACAATAACTTTCACCTTTAAAACATTCCAAAATGCAAAAGTAGTCAAAATAATACTCGTTTGAAACATGTGATATGATTTACAATTTATGAAATGTATTAAAATTAGCTACTTCCCTTGCTTCTTTTGCAGACTCAGTAGACATATTGCTTCCAGTTGTTCAGATTTTTTGATTTAAATTCAGTTCATTTGATTTATTTTGTCCGCCATATTTTCCTGCAGACCTTAAAATATAAAATTCGTTTGGATGCACAAAATTTTCTTTATCTAATAGGTATACCAAAAAAAATACATCAGATCAATTCGACATAGTGGAACAGATTATTTCGTAAGGACAAAGCATGATAAGCAATGAGTAGCTTAATGGGTGCTGGCAGTGCAACTATCGAGCAAAAAGTGATCATTTAATAGGAACGGATTGTACTGAATTAGTTTTACAAGCTGAAAGAAACATATTGATATGAGTACGTTGAGATAATCAAAGTCTTTGCTCCAAAAAATCTTCCTTAAATTCAGATTCGAGTTTTAATGGTGGCGTTTACCTCAGTCAAAGTTAGCTTCATGATATGGATACTATGAAGAAGTGGGACGACTTTTCGGATATCACGCTAAGATTACAATTTTAAAAATTAGTATTTTTAGATTTCATTAGACAGAAGAGAATAGTGAGATGTTAATGGGTTATGTAATCTGGAAGGTGAAATGTTTCGTTGATTTCTTCCTTTCCTGAAGCTTATAAATGCAAGTAAGGGTCGAGGAACAATGCTTTAATGTGTGTCCTTTACGTTTTCTGTCCTTCATTTTTTTTTGAATTTTGGATATTGTAATCTCAGCTTTCCCTGTTATAGTTACTTTCTTCATCATTCTCATTTCAATACATATGCGAAGTATGCATGAAATTCGTGGCCAAAATTCACGAAGTGAAAATTAGGCCTGTACACAGGAGCAAACTGAAAGGAAGCGTTGTAAGACACATGCTTGACCCAATACCTTTTCCTCCTCTCCCATACCATTCAGGAATTTTCAAACTTCTCCGACTCCACTTCATTCCTTACTCTCCTCTCTGCTACTTTCAGGATACACGACGAGCCACTTTAAGGAAGCATTTAGCTTGTTGCCAGGCAACGTCATCGCCCTTCTGGTCACCCTTATTGCTCCTTCTGCTCTTTCCTATCCCAATTTAGTGCAGCTCTTCTCCTCCTCTTTCTCCTCTTCATCTTCACCGGTGCTTAGTTTATTGTCCAGCTCCCTCTCGTACACACACACAATCGCCTTTCAGCGGCAGCGCAGCGTGATTGTCTGGTGATGCAGCTGGATTGCATTCTGCGTGATAACGATCCACAGAGTTGCAAGCTTCTTCCAACCTTTGTATGTTCTCTTTTTTATTTCCTATGGTCAGCAAAGAAATGCAACCAGCTCTATACACCTTTGCTCACTGTAAAATCACTTCTCATTTTCATTCGTAAGTTTCATCCGAATACTTGATATACGTGCATGTAAGCATCCTTTGTGCGAGTGATCACCTCGAAGTTTGTAATTGCCAACTCACGACAGAGCACTCTGGGTTTTATTTATGTGCTGCATCAGAAGGTTACAAAATATCTGCCGCTTGCGTTTTTCTTGAGGAGATAACCAGATAGTGAATTTGATGTAGGCATTTTGTATATTAAAATCATGAATCGTGATTCCAAAACGGGTGCACTGGCTAAGTTATTGAAATTTAGTGATATCTTGATGCTTTTCTTGGTTCGTTGGTCAAGAATGAGTTCCTTTTTTAGATGCCACATTAATTTGACCTATAATATATATACATATATAAAGTGTATACCAACGACTAATATACGTGAATGTTGACATCTCCTTTTCTTCCATCACGAATTTTGAAATTATAACGCGAACTTCATACCGGGGGTCATATGAGGTCGCTGGACAGTAGGCTAACCTCCGATCAATAGAAGGTCATCAGATAATGTCACTAAAAAGTGGAAAGGTAAAAGGTCACTGGGAATGGGTAAACTGCTACTGATCCGTTCTCAAAATTGTTAGACAAATGCGATCTATGCCTTGTGTTTATAAGTGAGAGTGAAGTAAAGCGGTATGCAGTACCAAGGTACAAGGCCATATGACGACGTCTGCTTGGCTTGTTGTCAATATCTTTTATATATATAACCGTATGTGTCATCCTCGCAATTTTGATTCCCTTTCTTTGCTGTTATCTCTTTTCCTCTCTGCTTCTCTTTTTGAGAGGGGATCGGTGCAAAGACGTGATGTCCACTAGTGTCCATCCATCCTCCCTCTTTGTTTGAGATCAGGGCAGTATTCGCCTCTCTCTTCTCTTTCCCTCTCTGCTTCTATAATAACAAGTCTTAGGTGAAAAAGGAGGGAGAGAGAAGAGAAAAGGTGCCTTATTCTTTAGTTCACTTTGTCCCCTCTCATCCTTATCCATTCTTTCCGTAGCCACATGGGCGCACTACAAGGTGTCCTCTCTTTTAGTTTGTTGTTGAAAATGAGCTTCCGAGCCATGGCACGCTTATGCGAGCTCCTCTGTTTTCTATGGATTTCTTTAATGCTTCGAATGATAACGTATCACGCTGTACTTCTACTGCTGCAATGCGAGCACAGCTGCCACATTCTGCAGTGTTGCTCATCCGAAGCTTAACCTAATCCTCCGCTTCTTAACATCCTCCACTATAAGTACCTTTCTGCAATCTTCCTTCCGCGCTACTTTAAGCAGTCTTTTTGCGCTGATGAACTTTGGGACCATATCACTGCTCCAATACCTATTAACACGATATAAAGCCGAATTATAGCAAACCTGTTTAGTGCACTTCATCCATTCACTTCATGGACATTATTTACTTTGTCATTAAGATAAATGTTATGACTTACATATCGAATTATGCATTACAATTAGCCAGAAAGGACAAGACTTGTTAGTGATATGGAAGCTGAATTTTATATCTCTTCTTCATAAGATGCACGAACATTCTTGATGTTTTCTTCGTTAGTTGTTATTTAATGTCACTAATACCTAATCTTCTTCAGATAACGGCTGGTTTTCACTTGACCTCTTAGGAGGTCGTCATGCTCCATATCTCCTCGTAATAAGTATATTCTTAATGAAGGCTTGACTCGTTGCTTCTACCCTACCAAAATTTCCATTGAAAGGATTTTTCAGATGAGAGTACAGTTGTGACAAATAGTTTGCGAATTTGGTTGATAAAAATCCGAAAAACGCTTACATACTTCTTACTATGCACAGCTAGTAGATTTAAAGTAGTCGTTAAATAGATAGCAAGAACAAAAATACGGTTAAAATCGAATTTTCCTATATAATGTCATTTTAAAATCATGCACTAGTTTTTTTACTTTCGGATTACAACCTGGTGAAGCTTGGATTTGACTGGTATTCATGTCTGGTACTGAGAAAGGAATCGAAAAATTATCTCAGTTAATGGGTGCGAGTTGGGAGATGTACTTTCCAGAAGGCTTGAAGTTTTTCTGAAAGAATATTAACAAAAAAAGATAATAGTAATAGTTAAATTAAGGGCCGTATGACTCGTGCATCGTTGCATCGTCCAGTAATAAATATGGATTTCGGATGCACAGTGGACTGATGAGTCCGAGGATAATGGACGATCGATGGTCCTATACAGTTGTCTTCGTTCATATTTTGTAGGTTAATGCATACTTAATTTTGGTTTGCGAATTATGCTACAAGTAGGTCTTGTAGATTGTTCCTGCCAATATCCCCTTATTTTACCAATCGGCATTTTTTGTTTTGAGGAGTCGTATTGAATGTGTCCATTCTAAATTTTTTTCTTTCAAGTTCCTTTAATAGACAGGCGTATGATGTATTCAAATTATACATTTTACACTTTTCTGTGAAAGTTAGGAACTTACGTCTTATATCAATATATTGCATTACACAGAAAGGAACTTCACTGTCTGCTGAGGGTGAATTATGAAGCTGTGAATCTTGAATTCGAGCTAATGAGAAATAAATTTGCTAAGTGATAGAAAACTAAATGGATTAGATATGGATGAGGCAGGAAGCTTGAATGAACGGACACAGCTGACCTTGTAAATATGCCTTAGCTAAATCTTTTGGTTGCTTCAACTCTTCTGCGTTATTGCGTCACGATCGGTGGACACTTACTCATTAACGTTCTTTCTCTCTCTCTCAAATATTCTTTCCCTCTCGCTCTTTCGGAAGCAATTATTCGAAAATCTGATCTGAGAATTGGTCAATCAACACGCTATGAAATGTGGGCTTGCATTTAGGAAAATGGTTGAGCAGTGATATGCTAAAGGTGATTCAGTACCAAGTACCATGAATAACTGGGAAAGTTGTCATTTTTGCAATTAGTCACAGACGATTGGAATTAATCACACTTTTTTGAGTCAGTCAATCCAAAATATAGGACAAAATTCTGGAAAAAATAAGTGAGAAAGTTTTGTAATAAACAAACAAAGAATATAACGTTAAAAGAGCTATTGTGAAAATTCTATCATAAGGGACTTATTTTTCTTTCCTTTCTGAAACAGCAACTCTTGTGTGCAGTGAGTTATCTCTTATCAAACTTTGTTTGATTTTAGCTAGTAATTTTTCTGAGGAATTCTGTGTGGCTTAAATTTTTTCTCTGAAGAAGGAATTTTATACAATTTCAGTTTCTTCATACATGCATTTGTTCATTTTGGTTTTTGTTTTATCGCTTTTTTAAGAAACAGGATAACACCCTAAAAGGATACGTGGAACTTATTCGCGTTATCATTGTTATGATTGCATTTCAACATATGCTACTTCTCTCTATATGTTGCATTGTTAGTCATATGTCATCTTCTGTTCGACTGTAAGATATACAATTATCGTCACAAGGACAGTTTGTGCATGAATTATGTGCGCAGTGAGTGGTCTTTTAATGCTAAAATATCTGCTTATTAATTCCAATGGAATAAATAGATTTCATACCATTTCAAACATACGTACACGCGATGAAAATAGATATTGAATAAATGGAGATCATTGAGATGATGTCGCTTGTGGATTGTCAGAAAGATCGAAATGTTGTCATGCTGTTGTCAGTGCAAAAGTGTTTGTCTCAGCGAATTGGTGGTGCGCAGATGCTATTAGTCAACCATCTACTCAGGTACCATTCCTAGCGTTTCAACTGCTTGAGAGTGCTGCTATTTAAGTTACTGTGAAATGATGTTCTGGTCGAGATGCTGGAAGAAAAGGAACTGAATGAAGAATTTAAAGAATAACAAATAAATAATAACGACTAAAATATATGGTCAGAAGGATCAAAAAATATACAGTTCATCATTAAAAACGCTATTGGAATGAATCGCTTTTCCACTGATTTCGTCTGAGGCTTTTTTAAAAACTAGAAGGTGTGCAGGTTAGTAATTAGTAATATCTTTTTATGGTCTGAAATTCGCAATATGTAATGGATTATGATCTCGAATTTTTTGGGAGATTTGATTTTAAAAAATGAATAACATTTCGTGATAGCTTCCACCTTATGATAATATCATGAAAAAATTGTGTTGGGCGTTGTTGTTGAATTTCTAAATTTGTTTAAACGACATCAGCAACTGCGTACAACGATTTGTCTCAGTTCTGTAATGTCATTAATTTCTTTTTCGCTTACATTTTGAATGTTGTAAATTTTCCTACCTTTCCCACCAGAATTCAGAAAATAGAGAAATCTTATAGAAATTAATTGTGATGTGTATTCATTAGAAGGGCGTGTTGATACTTTTGGTGTATTAAACTTCATCAAAACTTGACCTTACGAACTCCCCAACCGACCATTCAAATATTGTTTTATTTATCGCACTATCAATCTAATCATGAATGGAAGAAGAGAGAGGTTTGTTTTGGAGATGGTGAGAAGCTAAATGATGATTGCTTTAAATAAAAGTCCATCATAAAAAATTGAAAGCTTTTAGGGAAGTAAATTTTAACTGTACGCTTCCTCTGTTAGATAAACCATCGACTTTGTATGGGGAAACATAAAACGTTTACAATTATTGAAATTTGAAGACATCATGATAATGAAAAAGTTACTAAAGCACTAAAAAGTCTATCTTGACCTGAAAGAATTCAGCTTTAGCCAAGGAATTTTTTTTACTTCTTTTTTCCCGTGTTTCTTATAAAGCTAACATAATTTCATCTTCGATTTATCTTTGCTATCTGTATTTAAAAGCAAGCTTGAGTAGCCAGTGAGATTCTTCAGATCATTCATACTCATGTTGTCTTTTTCCAGTCAATATATCTAAGCTCCGTACAATCAGAGCTGACGCTCGTTTGTGAAATGCACACAAATTATTAGCAAACCGCTAATCCAAATTCACATTCACTTCTACTCACTTCGATATGTGCGTACACATACAAATATTTGTACATATAAATAATGCATACACACATATACACACTCACTCACTCGCAGATGTATTCCGCTTTTGCCGATGGCAAACATTACAACGTCGTTGCCGCATCCGAATCAATAACAATTTTTTCTTGTTTTGTTCCAAATCAAAATCATTTTTTATGAAGTTCACAGTTTTGTGCTCACTTGTATTTTGTTTTGTTTTAAAGAGGGCGGCTTATCGTATTAGTGGATTTGCTGGTTTAAAATAAGATCATAAGAATAGATCAGTGAAACTTGCTAATCAGTCTAATGAGAGTTTTATTTCGGCATAATTCATATGCTTTGGAAATAGCTGGTCTGATGGGGAACTCGTCAAAAGTGGTTATGTAACAGATATTGGCATTCAGTGCGTGAAGCAAATTGTGGGCGGTGTTGGGTCAGAAGTTAGGAGAGAGTACATAATTTTGTCTACATTCATTATTGCTGACAGTTGGCAGTAGAATGTTTTGTGATATTAAGGAAACATAATTAGTGCAGGTAATATAAGATGTAGAGATTTCATAATAATAATGATACTGGTAATGGTGATAATGACAATGGTGATAGATAATGATATTTGTAGTCTTGGTCGCGGTGGTGGTGATGATGCACTCACCCGTTATTCGAGTAGAATTATAATTGTGCAGCAGCGGTTCAGTAGCTATTATTGCAGCAGCAGTAGTACAACACAGATCTACAACAAGAAAGGGGAGTGAGAGGGGAGGAGGGTGAATAGTAGTGTTGACGTTGCTGGTTGACTTGCTCATCCAAGGTTGTTGAGCTGTTGGTGATCTGTTGTGTGGCGACCTCTACAGCATGTCCATCTGCGGGGTGCGTGGCTCGATGCTGTTATGCCAATTGCGCTAAAGTGGCTTCTTTTATCTTCGACACGTATCAGCATTGTTTGGTCTAGTCTGTGATTGCTTAGCATTAGTATATTCTGAAAACTTCTCCCAACCTCTCACGAATACCTCGAATTACCGGTAGTTTGGCTAGGACGGCCAATGTTCTCTTTAGACTGTACATATGAATATATATGCATGTGTATTCGTCTATATGTATATGTCGGTTAGTCTCAGTGACAGTGTCACAGCCTGTCCCCTTGTGGGTCTGTTCATCTTGTGCGTCGTTGAAGCATGGTGATGAGGGTTGGGTCAGCTTAAAGCGAAGAAGTGATATAGTTTAATGCAAATTTCTTATCTGCAGAGGTGGTACTGAATAATTCTAGTTAATTATTGAACAGTTAGAGTTTTCTGCTGCTAAATTGCTCGTTTTTTTGATTGCTCCGTTTCGGTAATTAATCTTAGCAAGTTTCATTTTGTATTTGAACTTTTTGCCTTGTTGATGTTGCTCTGCGGTCGTGCCAATTACCATCTAATCTGGGTCATTCACATTATTTAGAACTTCCTTAGCTTTTTTCAATACTTCTGCCTTGGCATAGGCTTTAATAGAAATATCGTTGTTTTTGTTGGTAAGTTCAGTTTTCCATTGCTTCACTTGTTCTTTTTGTGGAGCTCAGTGCTGAACTTCACTTGATGCGCGAGCTATATGAAAGTCGAGTATTGAATGCGCAACGGTGCTTAATTTTAGCTTTCATTACTTTTCAGTAAGAAGCGCGGGGTCTCGGGAGAGGCGTCTTTGTTGCAATATTCGCCTGGCGCTGAAGCGAGGCCCAGTGGTGACAGCAGTGCAGCCAAAAAAATTCACCATCACTATTGATCCCGCCGACAGCAAGTATTGTTCATTCTCGCTTGCCGGCAGGACAGAGGGAATATTTATCAAAAGCAACAAAGTGTCACAACACGATAGGGGAAACATCTAAAGCTGGTAAACATTTTTTATCGTCGGTTTGACCAGACATTCTTTAAATCTTTAGTAACAGAATCGCTCTTTACCCACATTCTGAGAATTTTCAAGGAGGGTTGCAAACTTTAATAGGAGATTTTTTTTTCTTTGCATGCTGACTGAGAATAAATAACTGTTATAAGATATTATAATCATTATAATCAACTTTCTGCCATAATGGTGTAATAATTTTCTGACTTTTTAGCAATATGTGTATTTATTTAATAATTGAGAATAGATCTGTATTAAACGGACTCAATTTGCTTGCGATTCCTTGTTGAATTAATCTCACATCCGTGGTTTAGTTCTGTGTTATGCAATGAGACATTATTATATTTATCCTTTCGCAGTTCTTCGACATTTATAGTGGGCAAGACGCAGGGAATTGTGACACGTGCAGCTTTAGAAGCTAAACATCACTTAAAGTCATCAGCCTGACATCGTTGGTCATCAATGTTCCATCATCACACGTATTCAGACTATGATTGAAGTGCTCGCCCGTGGTGGTGTCGTTGAAGCAGCAACAATTCCATCGGCAACGAGTAGTAGCGCAATTGGTATATTTTCATTAAACGCAAATTTTGCTAGTGATATTTCTAAAATTCGTGCAGCATTGCATACTTGCTGATTCGTTTCACAGAGCCTGGAATGCAAAACTAATGAATTACACTAATACTAAAAGTAGCATGTGCAACGATATATCCAGGACATTACATGAAAGTAGAAAGTTTTAAGGTGGCGGCTCCTCAACGTCATCTGGCGTGTCGTCCGCTTCAAAACATCTTTCATCATCTGTCTCTACACTATCCGCAATTGGACAAGGCGTGGAATTACGGCAACAAATAGCTAAAAGTCCATCTGATGAGTCTTTGAGGTACTTTTAATAAGTTCTCGTACATATATGTCTTTTCTAATGAAATTGTTATTACACATGTCGAAAAAATTTCATGAATTTTCAGGTCTCGTACATCATCTTCCGGTGGTAGCGGTGGTGGCAATTCGAATGGGACAACAAATACAAATGCCAGTAATGGAAATAAGGTATTTTTTCTAATGCAGCAACAATATCATGTTGATTAACAGGTAGAAAAAAAATTATTTGACAAGTAATGTAACGAGATTAAGTTAGTACTCCATTTATTGTCCCTACGTGGAAAGTTTTTCTTATTGCAATGCCAAATATTACAAAACTCTTTCTTAAAGTCGAAAATAATAATTATTTAAAGAGTTTTTATTTATCTCCACTTATAATCCACTTCTACTAAGTATACACTGCTAGATTATTCTGTAATATTTGTTATAAAATAATAAGGAAAGCAATACAAACACTGTAGGGGTATCGTCCGGAAGATGCTGTACGAACGTTTGGAAGTAAGCTCACACCCTTCGAAATCTCAGAAATTTACAATTATCCTCGTGTTTATTTTGTTGGATCTCAAGCGAAAAAGCGGACTGGTAATGTCAGTTCTCAGAATAATTGCGGTTATGACGATGATATGGGAAGTTACCTTCTTGTTGCTCACGATCATATCGCATATCGTTACGAGGTGCTAAAAGTTATTGGCAAGGGGAGCTTTGGTCAGGTTTGTATTTTTCATTACTTCTATTATTATGGTTTCACACATTAATGAGGATTTCGATGACTTTTGTTTTTTGATATATTTTATATTCTCTAAGGAATGAGAGGAGAATAATTTCCTTGATCTGCGCCATTAAAGTATATCTGCAGGTAATACGAGCTTATGATCACAAACATCAGCAATATGTTGCGCTAAAATTAGTTCGTAATGAAAAACGTTTTCACCGCCAGGCAGAAGAAGAAATTCGAATTCTCGTAAGTCTGTTGTCTGACAATCGACCTTATTGTTGTACTCTGCTAATTATTATTAAAAGATCAACCGTTTGTTGGATGAATTAAAGTTAAATGATTTGAAATATTGTACAACTATCTGAAATAATTACTATTGGCTAAATAAATGTACTGACCATGTTTTGTGCGAGAACTCTACAGTTGTTTTCAGGATCATTTGCGAAGGCAAGATCCAGAAGGTGCTTATAATATCATTCATATGCTAGATCATTTTAATTTTCGAAATCACAAGTGCATTACATTCGAACTGCTAAGCATTAATCTGTATGAACTTATCAAGAAGAACAAATTCCAGGGATTTAGCCTGCAGGTGTGTATTCTGTTGAAGCTAATGACGCTCGGTAAACTGATTGTAGCTCGTGCAAATATTCTACAAAATTATTGTTGGTGGATTGGAAATTTCTTTTTAGTCATTTCTCACTTAGAAAAAAATCTGTTTCATTAGTTTTCAGAGCATAATTTAGCATTTTTTTCTTTTTTAAATGTAACTTCATTTTCGTTCAATGTAAGATTCTTATAAATACAATCATAGATTGAATTGGACATATATTTAATCTACAAAAATCTTTGTTACTATAATAGGTTTTAGAGGCCGCGAATATCTCTTAACTTGCATCCGTTTGCAATTGTAAAATTCAATAATCTTTTACGAGATTGTGTAATTTCATAATTTGATATTTATCAGAACAGTGCTTTAGCTCGTTCGAAAATTCGCTCATTCCATGCTACAATGTCTTGATTTGCTTAATCGTAACCGGCTTATTCATTGTGACTTGAAGCCAGAGAATGTTTTGTTGAAACAACAGGGTAGGAGTGGCATCAAGGTTTTTTCTTGATTTCATTTATTTCTGTTGTTATTCTATTTAATTGTTTAATAAGTTTTTCTTTTTTGAAAAAACTATTCAATGAATTGTTCTAGTTTATCCAAAATATTTTTAGGTTATTGATTTTGGTTCTTCATGTTTTGATGATCAACGAGTATATACTTATATCCAGTCGAGGTTTTATAGAGCTCCAGAAGGTAAGTTTGTAGAAGGAAGCATTTAGAGAAACTTTAACGTAAGCTTTTGAAGTCTAGCATAACATTAACTTAAAATGGGATGCGCTGCAGTGATTATGGGTGGAAAATACGGGATGCCTATCGATATGTGGTCACTTGGATGTATACTAGCTGAATTGCTTACTGGATATCCACTCTTACCTGGAGAAGATGAAAGTGATCAGGTTTTTATTACTTTTTTTAGCTTTTTCCGTATTATTATTAATAATACTGTTTTTTTAAGGTCTCTTTAGAAAAGATGGGATTGATACAACAATTTATTGCTAATACCTTTCACACTTTAACCTTTTCTTAGAAAACTTAATACAGTACAGCGTCTGCTTGTTTCTGAACTTCTTTTCAGCTGGCGTTAATAATTGAATTGCTTGGTGTGCCACCCCTTAAAGTCACAGAGAATGCCAAAAGAACGCGTAATTTCATTTCTTCGAGAGGTTATCCGCGATACTGCACAATAACTACTATGTCAGATGGAACAGTAGCAGTTTCTGGAGGGCGATCGAAACGCGGTAAACCAAGAGGTCCTCCGGGAAGTCGGTCTTGGAACACTGCATTGAAAAACCAGGCACTTTTCTAATATATCTGCTACTAAAGATAACATTTAAGTAGAAAATGTTCTTTTTAAGCTTGTCAAAAACTTCTTGTATGACTGGTTATTTTAGGGTGATGATTTGTTCATTGATTTTCTGAGGCGGTGTCTGGACTGGGATCCAGATACGCGACTAACTCCCCAACAAGCTTTGAAACATCCTTGGCTGCGAAGACGATTGCCTAGACCTCCGGAATGTTGTGTTAATCTTATTTCCATGGAAACTAGCGCCGATGCTTCTCTTGGTTTGTTGATTGTTCAATGCAATTTGATTAGTTTCTAGTAATTTCACTTCTCGTTTTTGACATTTTGTGCTTTCCAATTTGGTATTTTATGAAACAATTATCATATATCATAATTTATGTTTTTATTCTGATTTTAAATTTCATTTTTACTTGATGCGTTTCAGTGTCGAAGTTACCGCATATCTGAAGAACTAAGTACATTTTTGTTGAGCCGCAATTGACTTAGCTGGCTAGTTTCTTCAGAAGTTCGTCTTTCCGATGGTAACGGCTAGAGACTGTCGTGCTATCAGTTTTTTTTTGTAAATTCAAACCAAAAATGAGTTCGAGTCGAGAATGTTCTTGATACAGTCTCAGCTCTCCATCCTGCCAAATTACATATTTTGTTCTATGTCAACATTCAGTATTTTGTTTTGTTAACATATGTCGTCCCAGATACAAGTGTTAACAGTTTTCCTGCTACGATTTGCGTTCTAGGAATAATCCTGTAGGATAGATCTCCTATATAAGGTTGCTATCAAAGTTGTAATTAATGTCATGTATTCTCATTCTTCTGAAATGGAACTCGTCATTGGTGGTGGATTTCTTGGTCATGCTTAGCAACCATCTCTCTTAATAAAACAACTTTCATAACTGGTTGATTCAGTAGGTTTGAATCAGGTAAGCAGATACGGTAGCTTTAAGAATTTAAGAATAATCTAACCTTTCAACTGCTGATTTCTGATTTTCTCAGATTAAAGCACCAAGTGCAGTTATCAAATATTTATGTGATAAGAGAGGCTTTTAACAAGTTGTAAGTGGTAGAGATTTATTTTGTTCGGTTTTGGATCAAACGTCTCTTGTCGTCTTGGGTCAAACGAGATCATCATTTATTTATTTTATTAATGTTTTATTGTTGCATGAATTACCGTGTGCGAGTTACAGTTCCACTCAAATTACAGTGCGTTCTAAAATTCCTTAATAAAGCAGTTCTATCCTATTTCTGCAAACTGATGTATTTGAGAATCATTGCTAAAGTTCATTTTTGTGATATTGACGGTGGGAACCTATCGAGCAGCAAATGTAAGCGGTAATACAATTCTTTATTTCTCATTCTTTTATTTGGTGGATAGTTTTACAGCTATAGGTAACATAACATGCTTTTGTTTTTGTTGCTCTTTGTTGTGCTCTAGTCACTCGATGTGTCCTATATTGGTAAGTGCCAACGTAATGAGTAATTATTACTTAATGTACGATATTGTTGCAGCAAATTGTGAACAAATTCGGGTTTTGAGGTGAAATTTGATTTAAGACTTCTTTTGCCATATTCTGTATCTTGAGATTTCAAAGAAGACAATATTAGGCAAAACTGATGAGCACGTTTTGTCTACAAACTTTATAAACACTGCTGCTGTTGTTGTTCGCAATTTTTTTGTTCGTTTATGGTCAGGTGTTGAATAGTTAAGGTAATTAAGCTTTCCTTTTGTTTATGTCATTTACAGTTTTGCTGATATGTTGAGTTTCAATAAGGCATGCATTTATCCAAAGAAAATCCTTTCATAAAAGAAGAGGGGTAGAGATGACGACGAGGGATGAGATTCCTTGAGAATTAACATTTTAAAATCTAGCTTGTAATGCATTAGTTCGAACAAACTATATAACTTTTACCCTTATTTTGATACTGAATGCATCTCATCTGGCAAAATGACAAGTGTTTTGATAACTCTAGCAAAGGATATGTAAATGATGGCCCGAATCCTGAGTGATATCTCGTAATCAGGTGCTCAAACCTTTATCATTAATTGCTTTCACCGACAGTTATTGAATGCATTTATGTGCTAAACATTTTAACCGCTTGCACATTGTACTGTTTTTCTGACGTAATATATTTTTAGGTCGACATGTAAATATCTGTTTTTGAGTACTTGGCGATAGTAATTTTCTTGAAATTTTTTGCTCTGCTTACGCTATTGCAAACCCAATTCTCATTCTCCATATTCATTTTAATATTGTTAATGCAGTCGTAGTTTTCATTTTAATTGCAATTTCAACTCTGCTTGCTCGTTCACAAATTTAAAAGATTGGATTAGTGAAACTTTTTTAAAGTTGTTTGGGGAATGGGCAAGGCTATGCTTGTGTGTTAAAATGATTGTGTACTAGAGACTATGATGCATGTTTATTTAAGTGAAATCAAGTAAAATGTAAACGTTATTGCACTTTTCAATTTTATAAGTCTATGAGGGGAAGCAATATGTTCATTCTACTTTATTTCTTTTAAATTCCTGAGCTGTGTTTTTTTTTCGGTTGGTAAGCTGTATTTTCTGTGTTTAAAGCAGTATATTTCGGTAATTATCATGGCGTTATAAATTATGAGCACAAACATTGAAGTCAGACAATTTGATCTATATGTAAATTCTATTAATGTGCTACCGACTTAAGATATGGATCTGTTTGTTCATCGCGAAAAATACTTGGAAGTGCAAAGATGATTAACAAGAATAATACAATGTATCAGAACAGAGTGATTTAATTGTTTGGAAATTTTGGAAATTCATATTTCTAATTTCTACTCTTTTACGTACTTGTCCTCAAAGAATTTAAATAGTAAAGGTAGCAGGCAAACGCACCTATGATACTATGGGGAACTCAGAACTGTTGTTCGTTGTAGTTTATGTTGTCTAAAAGTTGCAAAGTTAATTTAGGATTAAGAGATTTTGTTCAATTTAAGAGGTACCATTTCTTAAAATCTTCCTAAAGTAGTTGAGATGAGTGACGTTTTCTCTCTCTTCATCCTTTTATCTTCAGCTGACTGAACCCCATAAATAAGTGGTCCCATCACAATTTATGAAATATTTGTGTTATGGAAATTTCACCTGGAAACCCTAAATTGTCAGTGACGAATGGTGTGACAGCTTCTCGTGCCGTAGTGTATAATGTAAATTCGTGGCTGAGTTAACGAAGTCAAATTGTGACATTAGTAGCAAAGTGCCGACCTTTATATAGATTCCTCTTTAACTATAAAGATAAGGAAATTATGAATAAAAAAACAGCTAATTAGGAAATATTTCTTACATAATATCAAGTCGACAATAAAATTTGCCAGTGACTTGATATTTTCAAATACCCTAAAAAAATAGAAGACTTATTAAATCTTTTTCTGTTGATTTGACAAATTCTTCAGTTCACTTATATTTGAAAATGTGCAATAGGTTGAATAGTGAAGTGAGAAATTGAAAATCAGGTGTTTTTATCTTCTATCATGAACCCATATTTTTGTTCCTTTAAAAAATTCGATTTCACTGAATCAATCCATTTATAGTAGTTAGTTTTATTTGTATGCAACATTTTTGAGTCTATACAAAATGTCTGTCACCTGATGATTCCATCCATTTATTTCGAAATTGGCAGTACACTTTTTCAGCAGTCGGAAGGGGACAACTTTTGGAGAGAATTTGGTTGGCCTTTTTTTAATATATTGAATATGAGATAGTGAGATAATTCGGGGATTTAATTCGGTTTTAGATACGCTTTGCTTGTTTTCCATGGTGAATTTTATATAGAAGTCATTGTATTTAGAACCGTAATGAAAACTTAGTGATGTGACGAAATATGCATAAGAAGTTTGAGTCATCTCTAATTCTACGTTTGCGATGCCTTTCAGAAATGTAATTTTAATTTTTTAAAGAATGTAATTTTAACATTATCTCCATTTGAAAACTTGAAATGACATTCCCACAGTTAGTATTTTTTGTCCTATCATTGGTTTTTTTCAGCTCAGAATTCTTCAACTCGAAATTATTTATTAAAGAGTTTGATTTTGATTATTATGATTCAAAAGGCGTCGTCACATAGCTTGCTATTATTGATAAAATGCACTTATGTTCTTTTCAGCTGTCATGAACGCTGGTAATATGATTTAGAAAATTATTCAAAATATAAAAAGATCAGGGCGATATCAGGTTGAAGGGGAGCACTGATGTCTCTGATTTACTATTAAGACAAAGCAAGTTGAAAAAATTTCTAAATTTTTGCTTTTAAGGCAGAAGATTAATGATCGGATTAACTGAGATCGTATCTAATCGTAATTTGAAAAAAAAAACAGTGTAATACTAATGAAATCAGAATGTTAGACTTTGTTTTTTCATCGATAATTGTGAAGTAGTTCTTCCAAAAAAGTAGTAACAAAAAAAGTTATGGCTGATGATTGACAACAATGATACAAAGATTAAACATTAAAAAAAAGCAAAGATTAAACATTAAAATTGATCATTAGTTATATTAGTTGAAATTATTTTGAAAGATGCAATCAAAGGAATTGGCATTAATTACAACTGTTGTTCCTAAGTTTTTAAGCAAGGTTGTTGCATAACAGTAGTGTTCTACCGTTGTATGAAACTCTTCATCGAAATCAGAAAGTTACTTCTTGTTACAAAGTATTTCGAAAGATACATAAACTAACTTAAGGGGACTGAAAATTATTTGAAAAGTCCTGTTACATTTGTATTTTTGCTTGGGGCAATAAGTTATCATTATTGACCTCTTAAAGCCTTAATTATGCACCATGAATTTTTTTAGAACCAGTGCATTTAGCTTTCGCGAGCAATTAAAATAGCAATTCCCTTTTATGCAAGCGCAGTAGACATTTTCATTTGAAAATCAAAGAGATTCATCACATTTAAATGCATGTTCAATATGAGCAAGATTTTATTAATCAAGCTTAATTGCCTAGAATTATTCTATCGAAAATCCAAAAATCAGTCAGTGATGGGATAAACCAATTACATTTCAAAAGTAACAATAGAATCTCATCCAAAGTTACCGGAAGGGAAAGTGGCAACAACAAAGGGAAAATCACTTCTCTAATTCGTTATCTATAACAGCCAGACTTCCACCTGTGATAACATCGCTTTGAGTGACAACATGTCAGCGGAATAGATTAGTCACCCAAATCACATGATCAGGCATCACAAAATTTCATGAAATATTATCATAAAATAGTCAAATTTTAAACTTTTTATATTTTTTATTGTTTTCGACAATGGAGCACATACACTTTGTGTAACACCGAAACCTTGCTCGCGCGTGTAACAGAATTTTGGAATGAAATCTTTTAAAACAAAATTAAATTCCATTAAAAAACAGTTTAGGATGTTGAAAAATTGGAAATTAAAGATAACTTGCTTCTGTTAAAGGAAATGCTTTTAACATTGAAAGAGTAGGGAGATTTTATGAGTGTTCATTAATTATATAATTTGGGCAACAGAAGATATGGATCAGTATATGTGGAACACTATCCGTAATATATAGTTGCAATTGTCTTATTTTCAAATAAAAAAATTTTATGCGCTAGGAAAGACAAGGATCTACTGACAGTAATAAATGGATTGCCGCAAAGCATTGGAATAACTGATTCATGATAAGCACATAATTTGGCAAACATGGATTATTAGGAGTGAACAAAATGTTTTATAGTTTGCAAGATTGCGGTATCGTGGGATTTGCAACAGTAGCAAGAAATATTCTTCCTACTGTTTCAAATCATATTACGGACAACGATGTGAATATGAAGATGTTAAAGTTGACCTAATCAGTCCATTTGCGTATAAGTCTATAAATGGTATTATAACACTTTGCTGCTCTAAATAACAACATAGGTTAGCATACTCTAAAAAACTTATCATTTTCATTTGGTTAGAATTAACACAATGTCTTTTAAAAAAAGGTTCGGAAGAAATTCCGAATATGCTAAGAAAATTTGCACTTGTCAAGATACTTGCATTTATGAGAACTGTAATAACAACGGCTGCTGCCTGGGCTGGACTATAGCAGGTGGTGTCGGGAAATTCAAAATTAATCCATAATACAGAATCATCAAATCAAATTCACTAGAAATATTCCTTAATAAAATGTATAAATTTATTCTGACAGTTAAATGGAGGAAGCTACATTTCACAATTTGTCACTGTTACATTTAATTTCTTGTCATATGACCTCGTTGTGTTGCTATAATTCATTAAGAGATTGCTTTATAACTAAGAAAACCGATGCAGCTAACAAGTAATCCCACAAAGCTCTTTGTCCTTATTGCTTCTTCCTTTCCCAACATGACATTGTCCTGACCGTGGGGTTATTTATTAGGCCCATTATCCACTTCGTACCGCCCCACATTAGGATAGAGTCAAATAAGTCAGGAGGTGGGGCCATCTTTTCATGCATCTCAACACCCGTACGTTTTCATACAACTGTCATTAAAAATGTAACTGCTAATTTTCATCACTGTTAATTCTGGTAGCTTTGCTCACAGTCAACTTCAGTTTATTGTCGTCAATATATCTATTCGATCCAATAAACTACAACAGTTGGCGTAGTCACCACATCAAATTCAACAGTGTCTGGAACAAGTATTCAAGATCCAAATAACGAATCCAAGCCCAATCCATCAGATCGTGATCTAATAGATCTATCAGCTCTCACCTCAAGGGAGTACGATTAGCTCCATAAGCCAAAATCAACCCAAAATTAAAACTAACCACCAAGAAACCTTCAGCAACGGATTCGATTGTGCCACATAGCCACAAAGCTCTCCTAACTCAAATCAAACCAATAACCCCGCAAACACAATTTCAGAACAGATGGTATTGTTAAATAAATATCGTATCGTAATCCATTAAACTCTTTTGAACTAAAAATTAAGATTTTTTAATGCAATGTCCTGAGGAGTAAATGCAGAACGTTTGTAATAATTGGGGAAAAAGAAACAATTTCATCTTGGATTCGAAACTTTGCTAATGACATGGGACTTTACTACTGCGATTATTAAATTTACTTCATGTAATATATAGAAGACATTGAAAATAATTAACCACGGAAGTTGAATTTGAGAGTATATAAACTTTTTCACAAATAAGCTGTTTTGTTGGTTGGAATATAGATTTATTTTGCTATCATTAGTTCACTGTTCTGAAAGTTGTATTTGTATTAGACAATCAGGCCGTCTTATTTGTTTTTGTAAATTTAGTTCTCTTGATTCTTACTGCCAGTAGACTTTATTGAAAAGCACTGATACAGTAGTTTTATATGCCAAAGTTAGAGAATCATCGATTTCTATTAATGTTAAAGACAGAGTTGATTGACACATTTTTTAACTCTCTCAAACACGCTTTGTTGCCTTCAAATAATAAAATAATATCGTTTGTTTGCTTCATGCTGTTTGCTATTACATTTTTTGTTGAACATATATTGTGAGAATTTCCAACTGAATAAAGAGTTTCCTTCACAGACACTCTTTATAGATTTAGTACTGAGATAGTAATCAGTTTAAATGACCTGTAAAATATAAATTATGATGCACTTACACCACTGCAATATATTCTTAATTATTACTAATGTAATATAGAATGTTGTAGACGCCTGTCATGCAGTAATGGATTTTCTCTCACATTTACAAAGTTCAAATCAAGTCTTAATTGTTGACCGCACGTTTTTCGTATGGATTTGTAATTCAAATTTACGATATATAGCTCGTCATATCATAAAGCTTTTCTGCAACTCCAACTTGTCATTTAGCTAAGCATTTATGTCTCTAATTGTTTTCCGATCCAAATAATAGACTTCTTAGCTAATAGCTAGTAACACATTTGGCAATCACATATTTTTCATTTCATAACGTCTTTCATGAAGGAAGTCATCGAGAACATTCTCAAAATAATACTGGGCCAGCTGAGTTGAGTCCTTCATAAGAACTGGTATTAAACAATTGCAATAATACCGCGTAATCCCAAAAATGACTAAATTGTATCAACCTACTATCTCTATTTCGAGGACATTTTTCATCAAATTATCAACACTAAATGTAAGAAATATATCATCTTGTCGCATTACCCTCCGGATATCAAGCTTGATAAAACGGCTCAAATTTTATTGACTACATTTGACCCTCAAATCCCGTTATTATTGCCTCACATTCACTTTATAGAAAATAAATTTGAAAGCAAAAAGAAAAGGAAAAAGAAGAAATAATACTTTCAAGGTAAAATATGCGGCATTTAAAAAGAAAATTATCAAAAAGGAAACATGACAATAATCTTTCTCGAGTTTCTCAATCCACACTTTTTAGATGAACACAAAGAAATGATGAGGACGAAACCCATCCAAAATATAAACAGATTTTTTTTACTAAGATAAATTTTAGCTATAGTAGTGTTTATGTAGAATGGTTAACCAGTGTGAAAGAAACTTTCTATAAAGTTAGAGATTAGAAGAAAACTTACTCTGCTTGTCGTGAAAGTTTTTTGTTAGCTTTATTCTAATAGATTCTTATGAGGTATTCAATAGAGGGATCGCAACTCTGTCTTTGTTGAAATGTTGATCCATTGATAATGAGATAAGAGTTGAGTTCTATTACAACCAATGTGGTTGGTTGTAGCAAAAGAACGAATGAAGAAACGCGTTGAATTGTACTTTATTGCGAGTGAAACCCAATGTTGCAGGGTAAAACACACAAGACTTTGGTGACCACAAAACCAGAACTTGACAATAACTAAAACTAAAACTTG
>UPTC01001087.1:0-20595 GCA_900537255.1 Acanthocheilonema viteae
AGAGAGAAAGAGAGAGAAAGAGAGAGAAAGAGAGAGAAGTAAAAAAGAATGGACGAACTAAAAAATAATTTGTTATAGCTGCTTGAAAGAAGACCATCAGAAAGATGTTTTGAAGAAGAAATAAAAGAATTACCGATGGATGCTTTTACCATCGAACCGATCTGCCAAAATGAGAAGCTGAACAATTCTACCAGCGATAATCAATGACTGATTAAAATCTTCTTTCTCTAAAAGAAGCACTTCATTCCTTAATGAATAAACATGACTATTCTATCAATTCATTTAACAGATGGATGATTTACTTACTTCATTCAATCATTTTATAATAATATAATTAATTAAGATTTGAAGTAATTAAATAAACTAAAAATTTGACTTTTTTCCCTAACAATTTTAGTTTTTGAAAAACGAACAAAATTTGCATAATATTTTTCCGTTTCTTTTGATAAAAAACAAAAAGAAAAGAATAAAAAGGCAAAAAAAAAAAGAAAGAAATCGTTTAAGGAATTATGACGAGATGGATGCCTTCAGCATGAAAGAAAAAAGGAAAAAAAAAAGATGAAATCAATATAGGACCTGTTCCTATTACAATCACATACTGCTAAGATATTCTATAGAATGCATTTATTTTATTATTTATAATGTAAAATGTTAGCAAATTAGGTTAAATTATATCAGTTAAATAGTATCGTAATCTGAAATAATGATAATATGGAAAGTAATAAATTATCAATTACCATTTTGTTATTATTTTTGCATTTCAGAAAGGGAAAAAAAAAACAGAAAAGTGACCGATTGGCATAGAGAAAACGGCTGTCCATTGGACTGGACTGATTCAGCTCAATGGGATGAATGATATATCGATAAAAAGGAGAAGAAGAAAATGGAAGGGAAAGAGAAACATCCATTTTAAACCATACTAAACAGTTTACAACAAAGACGATATTGATAAATTTACAGCACACATACATTATACCATCAATGAATTCTTCGCTATCATCGCGCTTATTTCAATTTCAAAAGGTAAATTTTGCTGAAAATAAATGTCTTTTTCTTGTTTGAAATTTTCTCCTTTGTATAAAATATTTGATGGATAAAATTTTATAGTCAATTGATATGCACTGTTAAGCAACTATTCGATTAACAGTAAATCATCTTCATTTGCTGATACTTCTATCAGTAAGAATGTTTGTTGTTTAAGATAACTAAACTTATTTGAGAGTTACGATACCAAAGAAGAGTAAAAATACTATATTTGGTTATTTTGGGCAATGTGATGAATTCTGTTTGGGAATGAATAAAATTAACTCTCGGCTGAATTAATCAATGATTTTCTGAATGAGATATAGTGAGATACAGTTAAGTCAATTGATAGAAAAAACTAACACTCTCAATTCAGGGAGATCATTATCAAATTATAAGAGTGAGAGTTGGAGGCAGTACCCTTCAGGTACTATGACCTAATCATTTAAACCAACCATTTCTCTTTTCTATCACCGGAAAATTCAAATAATTTGTACTGTACTTCCATCTTTAGCCAATTCTCAACTGACATAAAGCTTGCTTTGGAACGCATAAAACATTTCCTTTCCAAGATATATTTAAGAAGTAAAAAATGGAACGAGTAAATTGAACAGCATTTTTCTCCTCTTCAAATAATTTCAGCAGTTATAAAAATTTATTTTAAAAATTCCTATTGTCATATATCTAAATAAATTATTTACAAATAAATTTTACACATTCTTCATGTAGAAAACATTAAGCTTGAAAACTGAAAATTTATTCAGTACTTCTTTAAAATCACAAAATAAGCAAAATATGCAAACAAACAGTGTTCACTTAAGAACTGAGAGTATTGAAAGAAATCACTACGGATATTAAAAGGATATAATCATTAGCGCTCTGCACCAAAATGTATTCTTCAACGAAGGAGGCACTCGTCAGAGTAGAGATGTGATGATGTCTCCAAATTAAATCGAACTATTTTATAACTCGTATAAATAAAATATTTTGGTCTTAAGGACAGAAATCACTGATAACTGCCGGGTAGATCAAAGAAATAATTTTATTGCTGAAATCCCTCGTTCTTTTCAGAAGATAGTATATGCTGGTTTGTATTTATACCACTCTCTTTAGCAACAAAACATCACCGGCCGACTACACAACTCTAAATTAAAATATGACCAACAACTATATTTAAAACCCGTTTTCTTAAATATTTGCATGAATCAACAACAGCAAACTTCAACAAAAACGCAAATAGCTCCATACATCACACTAAACGAAAAATATAAAAACATTATGGTATGCTTTAATTATCTAAAATTAGCGACCTCTGCCAGCACCCGGTCGTCCAGAAGATCGTTTTTTTGATGTCTGTGGTGGTCCAACTAATCGTGCTATTCTTAAAGTACCCAAGCGAACACCCTCGGCTGCCGATGCAGCACTCACGCTAGAATAAAAATTTTCACTTAACTAATTTCAATCTGATAGATTTTAAAAGTATCTTGTTTAAAATTATATCTTTTCTTTTACAAAATCAATACCAATACTTACTTACAACCAAGCGCAACTGCCATTTTGGTAATTTTCGGTTCAGCAGTTCCAAGCTCTTTAGCCCATGGCGTGATTGGTAAAGCCATACCTTCATCTGTAAATACGATAGATGGTTCATTAAATGGTGGGAAAAAAGTACAAACAACTGCATTTAAAGTTCGTTAATATACAAACAGTAACACAGTTCATTGTTTGAATGTTAGATCATAAGAATTATGTGAGGAATAGAAAAAATAATTCAAATTATATTCGAAAATTATTTAATTTGAAGGATTTAGAATACTCGCACCAACAAAGCATAAAGTTGTCAATGATATATCACTTATTAACATTAATGGTTTTCCTTTTTCGGTCATGAAATCCAATAATTTCCGAATGGAAGTCATTCAGTTCAATAGCTCATTCAGTTAATAGGTAAATATTTTAACAATAACAATAAAAATCTCTACTGGGCAATTGAACTACGATCTTTTGCAGTGATGATCAAAAAGTACATTATGCAAGAAAGAGTAAGCTTACAATCTAATAGAATCGCCAAGCATAAAATATGCGCCAATAACCTATCCTTGGCCATTAAATTAATCGGCAACTTTGGTTTACTTCTGAAATTTTCGCTAACAAATTCACCAGCTGCAAAATAATAAAGTTAAAATTTAACAAATTAAAAACTAAAGGCGAGAAAAATAATGAAAATACATCCAGAATAAAATTTCGATATATTTCTTTGAATAATTTATAAATTATAGAAATAAATTTATAAAACAACTTACATCAGTTTTTCATTAAAAAAATATTCCAATCTTATTGAAAACCTTACTCTTATTTTCTTGAATTTTTCCTTCTTTGTACAAAAAAGGCTTACTCAATTTCCCTTCTCTCAAACCGTATTTGGTTTTCCTTTTTTTAAACAATATAGGTTTATTTAAACTTTTTTCCAAGCAAAACAATTGTCTTTCATCAGAAGCAAAACTGAGGAAAACAAAACATACGGAGAAAAAGTTCACGAATTTTAGAAAGCACTGTTACTGGATACTGCAACTGCAACCATTCTATTTGCAAAAGAAAACGACGTTTTGCCAAAATCTGCAAAAAAAGAAAGAAATAAGAAAAAATATTGCTGCGAATGGAAGACAAAGTACTTTGTATGATTTTTTTCCAATAACCTAAATTCAAATAATATATATGTAAATATTTACCTTGTAACAATGTATCATAGCATCCAACAGCAATAAATAACAAGTCCGTTCGGTATTTATACTAATATTACCAATCAGATTACATACAAGAGGCGACACACCTAAAACAATATAAAATAACAAAATGCCTTGAGTCTTTGCAATATTTGCTAGTAAAAAGAGCAAATATTGTTGAATACGCGGCTGCAGTTGAATACGTATTACATGTTTTAAAAGACAACATATTGCAGCATCTCAAACAGTAATGCCCGCTACTGCCACAGCAAGTAATATTTCAAAAATATAATGCCTTATTTTCTCGCTGATTACGAGCATAAAGACTAAAGTTAAGAAAAAAACAGAATTTGTAGCTTAAAATGGAATTCGAAGACAGAGAAGTATTCCAATACTTCTACCTTTTCACATTCCGTCTTTAAGTATCAGTATCGAAAGATTCAGATCTCACAACGTGGTGATATGTACGGAAAGACTGCAATCATACGAAGAAATAAAAAATTTTCTAACCATTTGTAATAAGATTTTTTCTTGATTCGTTCAAATGATCAAATGCTTCAGATTTGAATGTGATAACTTCTGCATCAGATAAAAAGTTTGAAAACAAATATACTTCCCGTGGCGATTTCGCATCCATATTTGCTTTTGGTAGCACCGAACTCTCAGCCTAGAAAAAATCTTAAAAATTGAATAATTTATTAGAATAAGGAATGAGGAACGGCAGTTCGCAATATATAACTCATTTATTAAATCAGCTTGTAATTTCAACGAAAAGATTTTGAACTGATAAAAAAGATTTCTTTTACATCCGACATATTTTTTCGTAATATACAAATCAAAATATCTTCTCTGTGACAAAACTTCTTACCTTCGTTAATAATGAAATTTCAGATTTCTCCACTGTTTCAACTTCTTTTTTCATATTCGCTGCGAATGCCGAACCAAGCATAACTGATAACGTTTCCTTAAAGATCAATTGTTCCAAGAGTTTTAAAATGAAAATATTCTCTGTTTCTGCAAAAAGTGATTAGCAATTCTAAATTTACTCATTTAAAAAGACATACATCTTTGATTTGTCGTCGTTTGGCAGCATCTTGCATCTTAATCTTTTTTACTGATCCAAAATCATCTGTTAATGCACGCCGCTTATCAGCCCATGATTCTCTGCTAATACTATTATCGATGGAATAATCGATTTTCCTTTTGTAACTGAAATTCTCCCGCTTTATTTCAAACTTCAAATTACTTTGAAACAAAAGATGGAATATCTACAACTATCAAAAACTTTACTTAAAAATGCAGCAAACCTAGAATCTAGTATTTCTTGGAAATCGGATACCGGGACATTTTCAAAACAGATCAATTTAGTAGGCAAGTAGTTTATCTTCCCCGTTCGTCTGTTGACTATTGCAATTGCATAATCACATCCTTCCTCTTCCGAGCACTCTTCACGCCCCAAGCGAACAACTTTTTCTGATGCTGGACCCTGGAAACATTCCTTCAAACGGTCGAAATTAAAAATATATCTGCATAAAATATATTTTCAACTTTAAAAATGTAGATTTTCAATGCATTGTTTTACAAATATCAAAATGCATTTGTAGTTATTACGAATCTCTCCAAGGCTAGAACATTGGATCTGTTCCTTTTAATAGATCGACAAGCTATGTCTCTGGAAGGTAGAAAGTGAATGAATAGCTAAGTAACTCAAATTCAAAATTTGATGAATAAGTAAAAATGAGGAGAAATCCAAAATCAGCTACTGAATTCTTAGCAGTGTAGACATATCCGGCTGTGCCATTTGCTACTTTGTGACGCTGAAATATTAGCGACTGAATATCTGCTGCCATATTACTTGTTAATCGAGCAACAACGCCTGTGGCCTAAAATTTTCACAAAAGCTTTTTTTTCCAATTTTATAAAACTCCTAGATGATTAAACACGGATCACAAGTATAACTTTTAACCATTAGGAAAATCTTCATATTTTTATAGCTTTTAATCATTTGGAAAACCTTCATATTTTTTACTTCAATAGTTTTGACACCATAACTTTTGTGGTCCATTATAATTCTCTTCAATGTACTACCAATTAAAATATGGAGAGTATGGACTATCTGTCTTTGACTTACATCATCCAAGCTTCCAGGCTACTTTTACATTTCGATAAAGGATTTTATTCGATTCCTTTTCAGCATAATTACCAGGTAACGTTATTATAATTTCAGATGTATTTAAGCATTTAATTTTCAAAATTTAATGCAGGAAAAAGTAAAAATACCTTAGAGGCAATCGGTATCTCTCGTTTAATATCCTCGACTGATGATGCTGCAGAACATTCCATTTTCATTCCTTTTATCATATCCTAATTGTATTCCATATCACACCTCATCAAATGCCCTAAAGAAATAGCAATTTATACAAATAATATGCCTGGCACCTCAAAACTATCGCGACATCTCAGAAAACTGATTAAAATAAAAGCCTAAAATACGGCCTATAAAATAAAGAATTGAGATGCACGGTTGCATTGGAATGAATAAATCAGAAACATTTAATTTAATAGTAATTGTGTTGTAAAATCTTTCACGATTATACGGGATTTAATTTAATCATCAAAGTTTAATCACAGTTCGAATCTTTCAGATTTTCTCAAAAACAAAAATTTTCAAATGTATTTTAAAATGGATTAAATTGTACTGTGAAAATCTTTCGTAATTATATGCGACCAATTACTCCTAGCATTATTAATCAGTGAAATCATTGGAAAATTTTCAAACTATCAGCTTGATAGAAAGAAATGCTATTAGTCTTAGTCAGTTGTCATTTCTAATAATTATCACTAAAGGTATAAAATTTCACTTCCTCCTCATTTTCTCCTCTCATTTCTTCAACAAACGTAATCTGATGTACGTACGTCTCGACCGCACACAAATATTTCTAAAAATTATCACTCATTTTAAGGATGAACAAAAAAAAAAAACGAAACTGAGGATGATATGAATTGGTGTGTATTGTGTGGTTAGTTTGAAAGAGAAGAAAAAGAAAAACATTTGAAGTATGGGATTGCGAGAATAGCGACGGTTAAAAAACTTTAGTTGTTATTTTGTGTAACAATATGAGAGTGAGATGGAAAGAGATGAATGTGAAGAATGAATTGAACTTTCCTCATCATTTCTGCACTGATGCAAGCGGGTGGCATCATCAATTTCATCACAAGCTACTACTAGCAGTCGCTGTTGCATTGGGCTAAATTGATTCAGTGATTAGTGATAATTTCAGTGATCACTCTGATAAAATGATTGTGTGATGCGAAGACTTTCGGTTGTTTGTATCGTTAGAGAGGAATAATGTCAACAATTGAAAAACTAATGGTACGTGACAAAAACAACAACAACAACAACAACAACAACGATAGCGGCAGTAGCAACAACTACGACGACGACAACAACAACAAAAACAACAATGCTTCGTAATAATCGGCGCTCATCACTTGTTGGCTCACAACATTCCATTTCATCCAGACGATCGTCGTGTAATTTAAAGGATATTGAACGAATTCAAATTGCCGAAGCACAGGTAAGTTTTATGTGATATTTTTTTGCGAAGATAGAAAAAATAAGGAATGAATTGGAATTAAGATAAAACTAATATGATTGAAGAGAAATAAACAAATATGAATTGAAAGTGATTTAATGAATAAAAATGAAATTTTAAAATTATTAAATTTGCATGCAAAATAGTCGAATATGAATTGTGCAAATTATAATTTACAAAAATAAAGTGGACAAAAAGTAGATTTCTAGGCCAAAATATTCCCGAATGGAAATTTTAAATTTCATTTATTTTCCGTTTTGAGCATTTTGCTGATCATTCAGACAATATTGCAGATAAAGATAAATGTTTTAAAGCAATCTTTTTTATCTTCTAGTTTACGCTTTAAAAGAAAAATTTTCTTTTCATATTTTTAAATTCAAATGAATCATTCTTTTTTTTGTTCTCGAATAAAAATAATTTTTTTCTTCGACTTCTAATCCATTTAAGTATAATTGATATTGAAGGAAAGGTAAGTATTTCTAACTAAAATGATATATTGGTTTTTGTGTTGTCAAATAATATTCTGTTACTTCTTTTGTTGACTATTGAATCAATTTGTGCTAAAAGGAGCAAGTCCAAATTTTTAGAAATTAAATAGAACCTGAATTGGAAATCGATAAACCTCTTTCCATAGAAATTAAATAAACGATTTTTTTTGCTAGAATTATTCCTTTTCTTTCGTTGATTTCTGTAAATTTTCAATTTTTAAAACTCACATATTTCATTTAATTATGCCCTTCGATTCATAAAAAGTTTACATCATTCCGTGCTTGCTAAAGTTTAAGAAAATGCTAATAATATTGCGCTATTCTTAAATTTGAAAAAGCATTCTGAAAGCATTTAAATCGTTTTATCTGACAAAGATAAAAGTTTAGAAACATTTCACATCGTTTCCTGACATATATTTGCTTTGATAATGCATTTAAAACATTCGTTATATCACTTTCACATCTTTTTTCAAATTAATTTCAATTTGCTTAGTGTTTATATTCTGTACTATTATTTGAATGCCAAATGTCATTTCACATTTCAAAACAATATATTGTAACATATGTTTGGTAGTAAAGGGAAAACATTTATTCATTCCGAGCTATTTTCACAATCAAATAAATGAAAATCATAAATGCTTTTTGGGAGAAAGTATTACTTTGAAACAACTGTTTAGGTACTGTTGAAATTATTTCTAGTTTTTATTTTAGAAAAAACGAAATTTTTCTCCTCAATTACTTATATCGGTGCTTTGTGGAGGACCGTTCCTCCTCTTTTTACATGTTTATGCGGTGAATAATTGTAATGCATCCTTTCTTCAGGTAAATTTAATGAAATTATTAAAAGCAATTTATATGAATTTGTTTTGTTTTCAAGATTTTTCTAAATTGAATTCGAGAAATTTTTGTTCAGTTCACAATGAATTTTTTCTAGTTTCTTCAATTGTTATGGTCTGAAAGCGATGTGCTGTATCAAATTTTTCCGTCACCGTTTTGTTCGGTAGCCTGGAAAATCCTTACTTTTATCACACTTCTGCAACTTATCTTTTATCTTATTTTACCCAAAGACGTTGTTACAATCGTCAACAGTATGGGTAAGAATTAGCAAATCATTTTATGCTTATAATTATTTCGAAAAACAATAAAGTTGTAAAACTTTTTACTAAAAAAAGTTAGCTACCTAATCCGAAAAAATTCAGAATAAAAATTACTTAAGTTAAAAAAAGGATAGTCCCAAGTTTTATTTATTAATCAAAAGTCACATAGTAATATTGCTAGTTCAATTTCAGGAGAACGAGAATGGCGTCCGGTGAATTCGTTTCAGTCATGCCTTCTTGTAATACTGTTGTTTATCTTTGGTTCAGCTTTGGGCTTTTATAAAGCTTCCATCATTTATATGAATTGGACTCAGATTTTATCGTTGCTAAATTTTATATCCATGATTATAGTTTTATTGCTGTATATACGACAACGAAGTGATGATGCTGATACCTGTAAGTTACACACGAACTTTTGAAACTAAGGACAAATAAAACAAGTATAAAGAATGCAGTGTAATTTGAAGCGTGTTGTGAGTTTAATTTATTTGACATCAAAATATGTTGAAGCGTACATTATAAAGTGCAAGGTCATAGAAAAGATGAAAGCCAATAAAAAAAGAACATTAATCTAGTGTTGAAAGTTTCAATTTTTAGTTCGAACATCTTTTCCCTTTCTTAATAAGATAGTTAAATTTGAAATTAAAAGTGATGTTTAAATGAAAGTAGTAATATGAGTGAATATTTGAAATTAATCATTTTTAGCTGATATTATCAGCGGTTTGTTTTTTGGCACTGATCTAACGCCAACAATTTTTTCGGTTGATCTCAAACACTTTATCACCTATAGAATTGCTCGAACTTTATGGCCATTATATATCATCTCATCCGTATACTACAATTATTCATTTTATGGAGGAATCAATAGTAAATGTTTAAATTATCTTTCAAGATTTTATACTTTTCAAGCTTTTGTTCTCGTTCGACAAAAATTAATAATGATTGAAATTGGAAGTTAAATAAAATTACTAATCGGTTCTTCATGATTTGGATCACTTATAATCTGAATGTTAATTGGAATTTTAAATGAATTGATTTAAGAACTGGTCCATGATCTTAGGTCAAAAGAAAGCATGGCCACTTTTGACCTGCGGTTAAAGCTGTATTGCACTTGAAATTCAAAATTCATAACGCTGACGAACAATTTATAATTTACATTTTTTAGTTAATTTAATCCCTCTAAACTCAATCTAAAATTATACAGCTTTTTTATTCATTTCTCATTTCAGTTATTTTAACGATTTTTTTTGCAGATAATTTACTGTTCTGTGCAATTTTGCAGCTTATTTATATTGGTAAAACACATTGGTATGAGCATTTGCAGTATAGTCAATTGGATGCTCAGAATAAGAAAGCGGGTTTGTCATTGCAAAAAATGATTTCTGAATTCTATTCCCAATCCATAACAAACTATAATCAGAACTTGATAAGTATTAATACATTTGTTAAATTTTTAGCATTTTTTTCTTTCGTATAAATAAATTTGAAATTGAAAAGGTTTCGAATAAAAATTAAAAATAAGTTTTTTTTTGAAAAAAATGATTGATAGGAATTCAAATAATTCGAAATTCGAAACGATAAAATAAAGCAGGAAATGGAAGAGAGTGATGTCATTTTCTTGATGAAAATATTGAGTAAGTAATTAATTAGATCTAGAAATAATTGTAAAAAATATGTATGCATATTATATAAATATTATATAAAGACAAGTAATGATGAACAATACTTTGATATTAGAAACGAGATTTATTCTTGTCAGTTTGCTTCCTACCATATCCATATTTCTGTTCACAGAAATATGAGAAAAGAAGAGAAAAACTTCTTCAATTTTTGGATCATCTGTCAGTGCCGTTCAATGAACTCTCCTCGTCTCATCAAATATTTATTGTAATCCTAAAGATGCCTTCAAATAAATCCCAACCAGAAAAGTCATTCTCATTTCAGTTCATTTTTAAACTAATACACATTATGAGAGAAAAAAAAAATGCTTTTTCCGTTATTTAAAAGAAATGATCAAATTTTTGATCATTTCCTTTAAATGGCGGAAAATGATTTATAAATACGATAACAGTTCTCGAAATAATAATTCATTTCACAAGCAATAAATGGCAACAATTCTCTCAATCTTTCATATTCACACAGAACACGAAGACCAATTCCATTCTCTTTGGAAGAAAAGCCTATTTCGTGCCTGTTTCAAATGACAAGAAATGCTTCCGATCTTCGAAATTTTTTTGGATTACAGCAATTAATTTGTTTCAATCTTTTAACCTTTGTGATACATAACTATGAGGTTAGACAAAAAGTTTCTTCATCCATCTTGTTGTCTTCATCAAAATTTCCTGCATCTTACAATTATTATTTTTGGCTTCGAGGCTTAATTTTAGATACATTTCAGATAATAAAAAAATTTCCAAAGAAAAAGAAAAAACAACTGTAAACAGTTTCTCATATTCTCTTTTAGAGATTTTGATGTGGTGATAAACTTCGTTATAATCTTGACTAATTTGCTATTTGTAATTAAAACTTGATGGTAGCTTTCTCATAAAGTTTCTGAAGTTTAAATATATTTTATGTTAACTATTATTATCATCGGTAATGTCAACTGTCATGGTATACTGTAGTAATCTTGTCCTAAATTTTTTTTTTCCTGGATTACAAGCGAGCCACTTGAGAACGGTGATAAAAATGTGTAGAAGCTAGGCGGTTTTTTTTGAAGTGAGAAAACAGATGTAGGATGAATTTTTTAAACCTTGCTTTCAAATGCCTATATTTATATTGTGGAAAATAAAGAAAAAAATTTTTTTAGCATTTTGTGAATTATTAGATGTGGCTAATTGCTAAGATTTTTTGTTTTGGATTTTTGACTGATTGATTGATTGCATTGCATTGCACTTTTCTTCGTGGAATTTATGTCATCAATTTTTTGACAAAATGATCATTTAAAAATTGATTGTTATAAGTAAAATAAGACAAATTTAGCTAGTAATTCTCAATTGAAAGAAAGAAAGCTCTTCAATTTTTGAGTTAAATATGATCTTCTAACAACAGGTAAGATTATAAAATGCAAGTCATTTTAGTCATCGTAATCTTTACTTGGAATATTTTCAGGATTTTTCTACATATGGGGAACTCTTGTACTTTATCCCGCGTTCTATGCGACACCGGTAACAATGCTTGCACAAAGGAAAATAGTATTACCTTTGCCAATCAATATAGCAGTGCTCTTCATTGGTATCATCGCGGTGTATATTACGGTTGATAGTGATCGACAGCGTGTACAATTCAGACTTGCCAATGGAAATATGAAAGTTTGGGGTGAAGATCCATTTTTTATTACCGCCAAATATCGGCGTAAGAATGGTGAAATTGCTGCAAATTTACTTTTGGGTAAGTAAAAGATTCAAATTGATCGACCGAATATTCGATCATTCAGAACTGCGTAACTTGATTAATTCACGTTTGCCAGCCAAGCATTTTTTTTTATTTTCTTGTCGATTTTCAATTTCCACGTAATTCAATTTCCTTTACTTTTACAAGGAAAAGTTTCAAACACTCCGTGATTTTCAGGAAGCGGCTGGTGGGGATTGTGTCGACATCCAAATTATTTCTGTGAATGGCTCACATTTGCTTGTTGGACAATTTTACAAGGGACAAATACATTTTTCACTTGTCTTCCACTTTTATTTCTAACATGTTATTTGTACTTACGATTAAAACAGGATGAACTAAGGTAAATTTTTATCTTAAAAAATTTGACTTTTCTATCGAAATGTCTGAATCATAATAGAATAAGGTAAAAAATAAATAAATTTTTATGTTTTAATGCGTTATAGCGGAGTACTTCCTAAAGTAGTGCATAGACCTATTTTTCTATTCGTATCAAAAAAATCATCACTAAATTGAAGCCGAAAAATGAAGGCTCGTACTTGCTACCTTTTCCTCAAAAAGAAAGTTGAAAATTGATCATAAATTGAGATTTAAAAAAAGCTTCAAACTCGTAAAAAAACTAGCAATTCTTGAGGTCGTCAAAATAATTCCTTTTCCAGATGCTTGGCAAAATATGGACCATACTGGTTGCAGTATCGAAATCGAGTGAAATGTTTGCTCATCCCTTCGCTATTTTAAATTCCAATAATTTAATGCGAATCAGAGGAAGAAATGTCGTTGAAAAGAACAAGAAAGGGATATTTCATTTTAACTTTAGTTCTTATGTTTGACAAGTATTGAGCACATTGATCCGCTCGTTTGCAGATCACATTTCATCGAGTATTGAGTTGCATTATTTGAATTCACTAAATGCACTGAGTGAAAAAAATGTATTTAGAAATAGCTTTTCAAATTATCAATTTGAAAAACTATTTCTAATAGACAAACAATTCTTTTTGCACTGTCAAATGATTTGTAAAATTTTGTTACTGTTCTACAACTTATATAAAATTTGATGTTCAAAGCCTAACACAAACATATTTTATCACTCTGTTCAATACTCTTAAAAAAAACGATTTATCCATTAATTAGTACCGTATTGGTCGACATTCATTGAAAAATTCATCCAAAAGTGCATCCTCATAGCTAGGCGGCGGCGAAGTACCGTACTGTGTAGGCGGATTTATGGAGTAAGTTGGTGGAGATGTGTTGTTAGTTACCATTAAGTCGTTCATCTGGTTGCTTGATTTCGCTTTGAATAGCTCTTTTTTTCGTTGTCGCATACTGCGAGCTTCTGGAAATTTGAATAAAAAGAGAAAAGAAAATTATTGAAATTTGAATGTTTTCTTGTTAGGAAATCATACATAATCATCCATAGTGAACGAAAACCTTTCCATATCTTCAGTATATGAAAGATGTAAAACAGTTTTTAAACAAATACAAACAATTAAACATTCCTATTTTTTTTTGATTTTAAAAGTCATCTAAATTTTCAATAATGCTATCAAAAAATCTGCAAAGAGTAAACAAATAAAATACTATGGAATAAAACTAACTTTGTATAGTTCGGAAATTTTTCTCACGTAATCGTGCTGTTATCCTCTGTACCACACGTCGCGTACGTCTCATTTCAACAATTTTATCCAATTCCCATTGTTTACATTTGTTTATTCCGATGATCATCGCGATTACCATAGCGATACAAAACAGAATTGTTGGTAGGACAATTGTTGTCACGACATCTGTTGAAGGCACGTAATATGTTTTAGGCATTTGGACTCGATGATGCATCGTTTGATTGATTATTCCGTTGCCAATACTCATCACACTTTATTCTTTCTTATTTTATTAGCCATTAAATCATTTCTGCATAACGGTTACATCTGAAATATTTCCTAAAAAGAAGAAAAAAAAAACCAGAAATAGATGTTAAAATATGGTATGTCGAGAAAGACGGATTTAGAATTTATTTGGAAGATAGGACTGCAATCAGATCATTTCAAGCACGATAGAAAACTTAAAAAGTAAGCACGTAGCAATACGGCTAATAAGACTTCCGATCCGGCAATTACTTCTCGATGCTGAAATTTTAAATAGAAACGATCATGACTGAATTTAAATAAATACTTGAATGTTAGCGTGATGGAAAAGAAATTTGATTACAGCAAAGGAAATGCAAAAAATTTAATCTAATTTTAAAATGGTAGAATTAAACCAGAAAATTAAAAAATTTTAATACTTTTAATACTCAAATTCTAATACTGTTGTATTTTAACTTCTCTACTTCATTGATTTATATGATTTCACCTCAGTTACTTGTTGTTTGTGTTTCCCTAACTTATTTGCTATTTAAACTTTTATATCCTTTGACTGCCAATGCAACAAAAACAAAAAAGTTGCATCGTAACGGAAAATAATTAGATCAAAATTAAGCCAAACATAAGCCTAGGCCAGAAAGAATCCGAAGACAAGCAGGAATGGATGAGCAGTTGCATCGGATCTCATCATGCATTTCGAGACACACAGCTGTCAACTGCAATGGATCTGAATGTATAAAAATGGGAAGGGTCGATATTTGCACGGCAATCCTGCTGCTATTTATAGCAAATTCTCATTTTTGAAGCCTTCTTTTGATTTTGATGTTTCCCAATGGGGCGATTCAATCGATGCCCGGAAAAATTGACTGAATTCTTTGGAAAATACTTTTTCCATGATAAATTCCCATAATAATTTCAATTCTTCCGGAAAATATTGATGATAACGGAGTGTATTAAAGAGTGGAACCGGTACACAACAGATGACAGTGGTGTGCTACGAAAAAAAAAAAACTTTCGGCTGTTTTTTAACAACACTAAAAATAGCATTGTAAATTGTAAATAAACATGACAGAGTGATAATTTAAATGTATAATCTCACGTCTAAAAATATATTTTTGACAATGGGATGTTGAATTGCATATCGAGTGCAGGACTTGAGCTAGTGCCGCAATTTTAGCACGGTTTCCTAAATGACGGCAGGTTACGTGGTGGTGAGGAGGGGGGAGGGTGTAGTAGCGTCTACTAGTTTTCGTCAGAACTACATGTTCAGCCATCACGCGATTTTGTACGCTGTACGCGATCGTACGTGAGTCCAAAAATATCCTATTGTTATGGCAGTTGGAATGCCATGCACGGTTAGAATGTGTACCGAAGTTTTCTCCACCACGCTTGGTTTTCTTTATGCTATATCGGATTATACTATAACGTGTAATTTTCGTTCTCCATAGAATTTTGCTAGTTCAGATTGTTTCACTTTGTCAAACTAAACTTGGATTAACTGCAAGTTTTGAAAGTGTATAATTATTTGAGATGATTGGCGTAATAGTTTTGCTGTAGATTTGTACTTCCATTATATGATATATCTACGATGTTGACCGTGCTGTTATAAGGAGTGATGGCATTTCTCTAAACATTTTGATATCTTTATGGGAAGAGGTTTGTGTTGATGTTTCAGTTTTAAAAGAACTGGAGATATTAAATTATTCGAAACCAAAATTTCAATTTCAGGTTAAAGAAGAAAGTCGCTCACATGGGACGTAGGATACGTGTACAGCGTAAGGGACCGGGAGGTATTTTTAAATCTCATAATAAACATCGGAAAGGAGCAGCAAAGTTACGACCTGTCGATTATGCGGAACGACATGGTTATATAAAGGGGGTGGTGAAAGCTATTATGCACGATCCAGGACGTGGAGCACCACTGGCGCTCATTGAATTTCGCGATCCTTATCGGTATAAAATTCTGAAGAGTATAATGATTGCTGCAGAAGGGATGCACACTGGCCAATTCATTTACTGTGGACGAAAAGGTAGCTTTCCCTATTTCTGGTTAGACGATATTGTGTAAGTGTGCCGTATAAGTGGACGATATTTACAATGAAGATTTATAAGTTTTACATTTATTTATTAAGTGAAAGAAGAATTGAACTATATATGGGATTTTAAAGGCTGGCTAAAAGTTTTATGCGTCATATGAGATGTAAGACATTTTGTAAATCAGCGATTAATGTTATGATTTTTAAAAGAAGCCTGCCTTATTTCAGCGCAAGTTCAAATTGGTAACATACTGCCACTTTCCGAATTACCTGAAGGAACTACAGTGTGCAACTTAGAGGAAAAGACAGGTGATCGCGGTCGTCTTGCGCGAACTTCAGGTAAGTAGAATGAAGCTTCTTTTAAGAGATGTTCAAATCTTACATCTCATATGATAAGGATTGAGAAACAAAGAGATGATTGGAAAGTGGTTCAGAATTTGCATCAATTTTATTAAGTATCTACATACATTTTGTCATGCTTATATCTTTATACAGGAAACTATGCTACTGTTGTTGCGCACAATCCAGAAACTAAGAAAACCCGTGTTCGTTTACCTTCCGGCGCAAAGAAAGTTCTGGATTCTTCAAATAGAGCAATGATTGGTATATTTTTATCAAAATATTCAAAGCTTGTGAAACTATTTGTGAACTTTATCGGAATATTTGTTAGTAGTATTTGACGATGAAATATTATTTCTTGTTATAGGCATGATTTGCATAAGATTTTTAGTGCGCTATGGTTTTAGCTAAAACTGACTTATGTGTAAACCATCATGGTGCAAATTTTTGTGTAACACATTCTGACGGTTAGGTATCGTTGCTGGTGGTGGAAGAACAGACAAACCACTGCTGAAAGCAGGAAATGCGTATCACAAATACAAGGCTAAGCGCAACTGTTGGCCAACAGTACGTGGTGTTGCAATGAATCCTGTAGAGCATCCTCATGGTGGTGGTAATCATCAGCACATTGGACATCCATCAACTGTGAAACGTGGAACAAGTGCTGGACGCAAAGTAGGACTTATTGCGGCGCGTAGAACTGGCAGAATTCGTGGTGGCAAGCCAGAAAAGCACGGGAAGGAAGAAGCAGTTTAAAGCTGAGAGTAGCTTATTTTTCTTTTTTATGTTATTATTATTGCTAAACACTTCTTGGAGTGTTTTTTATTGTTATATAAGTTGTCAGAATAAATTTTCTATTGACACTGTCCACGAATTCACTGTGAATTTCTTTAAATACTAAAATTTTTTTCAATTAATATTAAAAAATTAGTATCATGTTAACTAGCACTTCAAATGTCTCGATGTTGATAAGCGATAAGACATTTTATTGCACTAGTCTTTAGAATAAATGCGGACTAATTTGAGGTTTGGAATTTATCTGAGTTCTACGGATTTTCATGTTGCAATTCGTTCGCGCATAGCGAAATCTCGATTAATTTTGGAACTAAAATTCATATAAGTAATGGGTGGTAAAGCAGATTCGTTGTACAACCATCGATCATCGTCCAATCGATCGATAATTGCGGTACAGCAGTAGGGGAATTTTGCTCCGTGATTGATTAGCTCTCGAGCAAGAACTGCTCGAGGTGGTTTTCGGAATGCACCGATTGCTAAATCTACCGTTGATGCATGACCAACAACCTGTAGTTTAGATGTTAGGAAGTTGAAGATTGACATATAAACTAATCAGATATGTATTATGGCTAAGTTATCATGCAAGATATTAATAGAACTTAGTGAACCTTCAAGTGTTTCTGTCTAGTAATCAAGAATTGTCAATTAGTTTCTGAGATTCATTCATTCAAAAACTCTTTAATTTTAAAATTTTCAGTAATTTCAGCAAAATTTACCAAAATTAAGGCACCATCAGTTCGCTGACTCCATTCCTTTGTCGTAGCTAATCGTTTTAGCAGATTTTGTACACGTTTGCTATACATTTCGACTGTTTCATTCATTTTCCAAATCTGCAATTTAAAATGTGATAAGCAGACCTCATGTAATCTACCAGTCCCACGTAACAAAATTTTAGAATGCTACGTTCATTCAGATGATTTGCCTTATCAATCATTCTTGCACTGATTGCCCATCGATTGTATACAGTGATATCGATCAACTTTGTCATCTAATTTTAAGTAAACACATAACGAGACTTACGCATTAATTAGTATTTATAACCCTGAAAATTTGTATATTCATCCCTTCAAATTGCTATTAAAAGTTCAGCAACTCTCACATTATCCATTGTTGTGAGTGGCACATAATCAGTATCGATGTTGAATTTAGCATCGTAAAGCTCTTCGGGTGTTGCGAATTTCGGTTGTCCGCTTGGATGAAGATCGGTAAATTCGAAAAGTGTTGGTTCAATCCGAATTTTAATTTTATCCTCTTTGTCCATTCCCTTTAGTACTGAGTGTGCCGTTTGCACGCAGCGTAACGCTGGCGACGTATAAATAACGTCTAAAATTTTCCAATTTATTAAAGTTCAAAATTAAATTAAATTAATCGTCAGGATGCATGCAGGAGATGACAGTTAATTGAAGTAGTATTTTTTAGCACATACTACCATCTCAACAGCAAAACAATGTTTTGAGTGCCAATTAATTGAGGATTTCTGATCTTTTTACCTCCACTCTTCAACAACAGTTTGCTCGATTTCAAAATATTTACATCCAATAGTATATTTACAGTGTTAATCTATTTGCAAAGTTTATTTTAAAAAAAAAAAATTTTGCCATACCTGGTATAGATTTATTAATAAGGAGTCCTCTTCCAACCATTTCTGCAAGAATATAGCCCATTTCCGAAATTATCGTGTCATCTTCGTAATGTTTGAACGGTCGTTTCAGGTCCGGAAGAGCGAGAGGCTCAAAAAAAGGTATTGTATATTTGAATTATCTCAAAATTTTTCCTTAAATTAAACTAATATCTTTTTATTCATTTGTCCCTTTTTAATATATTAGGAATAAAATTGTTTCAATGAATAAATTATTTGAAAATTAAAATTAGAAAATGTATGAATTAAGACAAATCATTTGCACAGCCTATTACCATGTTTAAATCGAAAGCTTGGTATGATCCGGATATTGTGGATTTGCGAATCCATTCCGGAAATAGGTCATCAATTCGCTCACCATGCCGCATAACTATCAACCGGCAAGGCATCATTTGTGTTGCATTATCGCTTGAAAGAAAAACGAAAAATCATTTTGCAATTTTTTTGAAAATCGTTTTTCCGAATATCTGTCATCTCTCGGATTTACCTTCCATGGCAGTTCTTCCTACAAGAATAGGAAGAACAAAAAAAAAGGAAGACCTTTTATTCCATCAATCGCAGTAATATTTAAGGATCAAATGTTCCAATAGTTGCAGAAATTGTAACTATAAAAATTGAAAATTGGAAATCCGATTTTTAAATTTTAAAAATTTAAAAAATTTCAAAAACAAACAATTTTACCTTTTTCGTGTGCTATCATTTTCTTCAGTTTTCGAAATATTTTGCTTGTTATCTAAACGATTATTTGTAATTAATCAAAAATGAAAAAACAAATAGTGAAGAATGAAGACTAAAAAATTCAATAAAACCTCTGTTCATTACTGTTGAACGAACCGATCGGAAGGAAATTTCAAGTGACAATGACTTCAATATTAAAGAATTCGTTCAGTTATCAAATAGCCTGGCTTCTACTGCATAATATTGGCATGCATGAATGATTGTGAGATTATTATGCATGCATGTGAGCATAGCATGAAAATGTTATTTCGTATTGCATGAAATTGCATGAAAGGAATGGAAGAGTTAAGGAAAGAAGTGGAGGTTCATTTCAAAGATTAAAAAAAAAATGAAATCATTTTAAATAATGTCAAATTTTATATTAGAAGAGAATGATTAGAGGGAGCGAAAGAATTGGCGCCTTTCTATCTTTCGTAAAAATAAAGAAAAAGCGATTTACTGAATTTTTAAACTTTTCGATGATATTTTGCTTCACAATACTGCTATATAATGTTTCCAATTATCTGTCCATTTTTGTTTAACATGTCAGATTATCATTTCACTGCCTCACTCCGTTCAATTTATCAATTAATAAAATATCAGTCTCGTCACACGATGCTGCAATAATGTTGAACAATAATCGGCTGATAAAGCGGAAATGTCTAATGTTAATCTCAAAAAGGTTCTGACAATGTGATATTTCCAATCATCGTTTCGCAAAGTTATAAATACGGATATTTTCGAATGACTATTGTGCTGAAATGTTTTCCTGCCATGTTGAAAGTTTCAAAAATTAGCAATCATAATCTTTCGTGATATGAAATGTCCATGACAATCGTTACAGACATCTGAATGTTCCGCTGATGTTAATATCATCCATTTATCACTTTTAGAGT
>UPTC01001088.1:0-20544 GCA_900537255.1 Acanthocheilonema viteae
ATTGAATTTTATTAATTGTTGAGAACTCAGATTTAGCTTAATTTACATTCATTTTCTTTGTTTCAAATGGAGTCGTGGAGACGTAAGAAGAATTTCTTTGTATATTATTCAATTGGAAAAAATTATAATATTGTTTTTGAATTTTCTTCATTATTTTTTTTCTGTTTCAGAGAGGATCCATATATCGAAAAAATTGATCTGGATGAATCAACCGTCAATCCTCCAAATACACGTTTAGGACCGGAAAATTTTCAGTTGCTTAAGGTTTTGGGAAAAGGCGGATATGGAAAGGTACGATAGAATTGATAATTTGCATTATCATCATTAGCTGGACAGTTCGAACACAATGATTAATACTTTAACTATATGAATGAAATTTTTTCAAGCGAGATTTTTATAGTGGCTGTGAAAAGGTAAGATGTTAGAATTCAGTTCTCTGAGGTATCACAAATAGGAGTTGCATTTCTGTATTGAGATGCGATTTTGAGATATTAACAAACTGTTCAGGAGCTCAAATATAGAGTGATGGCATTGTTGTAGGTGTTCCAAGTAAGGAAGATTAATGGAAAAGATGAAGGAAGGATTTTTGCAATGAAAGTGTTGAAAAAGGCGACAATCATCAGAAATCAAAAGGACACAGCTCATACAAAAGCAGAAAGGAATATTTTGGAGGCAGTAAAGGTTAGCTTAAATGTTTATCATGCTTGTCGGAATGAAAATGATGTAAGATAAATGAATTGGCAGTTTTTAGAGTCTAAGTTGCGGTCCTTAACTTCTTAGAGTTCAGATTTTCTTCAGGAGAAGCTTCCAAAGAAAATTGAGCTGGAATTATAATTGATCTTCATGGATTACTCATATCAGAGCAATTGAGTTCTTATGGTAGTATTTAACTGATGTAAATTAGCAATTGTCTTGTAATTTTCAGAGTCCATTTATATGTGATCTTCTCTATGCTTTTCAAACAGGCGGAAAGTTGTATTTGATTTTGGAATATTTAAGTGGTGGCGAATTATTCATGCATTTGGAGCGTGAAGGACTTTTCATGGAGGCAATCTTCAAATTTATCAGTTTTTTTTCTAAAGTTCTGATGAAATTTTTGTTAAAGCAAAATATTTTTAAAATTTATTTAAAAAATTATTACAGAGCAGTTTATTAGAGCTTATAATATTCTTTCTATTTATAATATATCGGTATTTTTGAAATGCAGTGTTAGATACATCTGCTAAAAGGCTTAGTTGAAGAATAGAATGATTTTTGCAGTTGAAGGAGTGTACAATATAGTTTGTTCGGAAATTATTACACAGAAGGACTGAGACGGGTTTTCTGAATTTATGGTGATTGTATGACAGAGTGCTTCCTTATTATAAATGTCATTACGATATATGACTGTTTGATCATTTTGATGTTTGCTCTGAAACTATAAGTTAATATAGTATGTCATGAATGCGTGAAGAAGAAGAGGGAGAATGACATTATCTACACTTGAAAATATTTTTCAAGGATAATATTGAATATTATTTTGAAAACCTCTTTGAGCTCAAACATTTTGAGCATTGTTTTCTCTCTTTCCAAAAAAATTACTGAGATCATCTCAACAGAAGAACCAATACTCATTTCTGTTGTTTTATTTTTAATTAACCTTCATCTTTTTGCTTCAGTTGTAGCAATACAAATCAGACTGCTAAATAATTGAGTTGTAAATATTAATAACTATTATAGAAAATATTTAATAACTATTATGAAATAGGGTTCAAAAATATTTAATAACTATTATGAAATAGTTCAATATTAATAACTATTATGAAATAGGGTTCAAAATGGCGAACTTATGCCGATGCAACTATCCCGGAAAAAGATGTCCTTCCATTAGCGGTTGGTAATCTGAACTATAAAAGGAAAACCGGATATGTATATTATATCATTACAGGACACTGCAGCATTTTATTTAAGTGAAATAGTTTGCTCATTAGAACATCTCCATCGGCAAGGAATCATTTACCGCGATCTGAAACCAGAAAATATTTTACTTGATAGTCGAGGTTAGTTGCATTTTAGCGCATTACTGCAAATGGTTCGATTACGAGGAGTAATTTGTAATTTGCTTAGTTTTACCATTGACTCATGATTTCGTTGCTAATAAACACCTTTAATTTTTGAAAGGAGTTTTCAGGACATGTGAAATTGACTGATTTTGGCTTATGCAAAGAAGCAATTGAAGGTGATCAGAAAACGCACACATTTTGTGGTACTATTGAATACATGGCACCAGAAATATTGATGAGGGTTGGACACAATAAAGCAGTGGATTGGTGGAGTTTGGGTGCATTAACATTTGATATGCTTACTGGTGGTCCTCCTTTCACAGCTGACAACAGGTTTTATCACTTTTATTACATTATCCATTTAAATTTAAGATTTTTGTATTAAATTTCCAATGCAAAAAATAGTTTATGAACATATAAGAAGTAAAGTTTTATTATGTTTACATGTTTTAAGAAATTATATTTCATATTTTAGGAAGAAGACCATCGATAAAATATTGAAAGGACGACTCACATTGCCATCATTTTTGAGCATGGAAGCACGTGATTTGATCAAAAGGCTTTTGAAGAGGCACGTTGAAACGAGACTTGGAGCTGGGCCTGAGGATGCTTATGAAATTAAACAACATTCCTTTTTCCGATCTTTCAATTGGGATTTGGTCTACGCACGGCAGGTAAAAAATTCGTTCCTGTGAGATTCATTTATTAGAGAATGATATAATACTGGGCCAATATTCTCTTTTTTTCATATTTGTTTTCACATTTTCATATTTTATATTTATGGCGTTTTACAGCCGAGAAAAAAAGTCGTTCCATTATTGTTAAATTTTTTAACTTTGTTTTCGACAATTCATTCTCTCTATTTTTTTACTACTTTGGTTTTGCAGTTGGAGCCACCATACAAACCAAACATCACTTCCGAAGATGATGTGTCCTTGTTCGACAGCAAATTCACGAAGATGACACCAGTTGATTCCCCTTGCGAGCAAAATATCTCTTTATCAGTAAATCCATTCGAGGGTTTCACGTATATCGCGCCAAGTGTTCTCGAGGAAATGCCGAAGCCAAAACCAAATAACGCACGATCACCACTTAAAAGTCAGAGGTACTTATGATTTACTGTTGGAGATGAAATATTGTGTTCCGGTGTAGTTTTATTATCCTTGTCCACCCAGAATTTTGTTTACCAATTTATTTTAAAACATCTTGTCTTTACTATATCAGCTTAAAAAAACATAACTCGTCGAGTCATATTCTTCTAGTTATTATGGACACATATGAAGGATATACATACAAATTTGTAGAAAAAAAATCCACTGTGCATGCTGTGCATATCTTTTTCAATTACAATTATCGCTAACAAAGATATACTGATTTCTTCAAAATAGTCCTGAAATGGTTTGGGAATTAAAATCTCTCTTTAGCCATTTTTTCAGGAATGTAAGCGTGAAAATTGCGAGGTATATGAAGTGGATTAATTCATGAAAGTGAACTATTGAGTATGTAAAATCCATATAGTCATTATTAAGAAGTTGTAACATCTTTAATATTTTTCCAGTCCGTCGATAGCTAATTCAGATGGCGATGTAGCATCAAATGTATTAAGTAATCAAGAAGATGCGATGGATACTACCACTACTTCACCGAAGTTCAGATACACTTAAAGTTCAATCTTTACTGATTATTCTCTGCAGGTAATTCCATTACTTCGTTTTTGGTTTATTTTTAATACATTTTTTCCTAGGGAAATATATTTTGCTTTTTCCCAATAACTTATCATTTGGTTGTGCTTTGTTATGTCACAATATTTGTCATCCATAGTTTTTTGGTAAGTTCTTTTTAGAAAAGAAAAAACTGAATGTATAATGTTGTGCATTGTAAATTGAAATAAGAAGGAATCTCAAATCGTGTGGGTCCGGGGACTTCTATAGTGCTTGAGGTTAAATGCAATTTTATAATGTTGCGAATCAGATTTTGTTTTTGATTTCGTTTCATCTTTCTTGAATTTTTATTCGGAGCTGACTCGTAAATAATTTTATAGATTAGTGAAATTGTGGCCTGGTAATATGGAACTGGAATTGTCATGGCGTGGGAGTTGGTGGCGAGTTTCAGTAATTTATTTCTGTAATTCGCACAAAAATAAAGCTTCAGGGCGCATTCATATACTGCAGTGCCTTTGTTTTCTGTTCATTTTGATGATTTTGCTAATATTATTATCCTTCTGTTTTCGATGAAACAGCATATTTGCTCATTTATATGATTTTTTTTCTTTAGTTTCCTGTTGCTGAATGTTTTTGAACTTCTGCTGAACTGAACTGATGAATGCAATGTCTGATTCAATGGTTATTTTATGAGAATTCATTTCTTGTTTGTGCCTGGTTTTTACTATTTATGATCATTGCTTTTAATATTGGGTGTCTGATGAGGCAAATTTATTGAATGATAAGTAATTTGGAATATGGCTACGAAAGTTCTCTTGCATATGACGTTTTCATAAATTACGGTTAAAAAAACAGTGGAGATATGGGTTATGGGGTAACGATTCAAATTTTCATGGAAGAGAATTCGTAATTTTGCATATCAGAATTGTAGTACATATAATCTCATACCTGGCCTCAAAGTTCACTTTTGGTCACTGAACTATTGATGGTTTTTAATAATAGAGCACAGCTGCTTTTATTGAGCGGGGGAATAGTTTGAGATTTCAACTGCAATTAATTCTAAGTGGTTTTCATTTTCTGCTTCAGATTTCTCCTTCTGTCCCTATTTAGATTTTAATTTTTGCAAATAAGTGGACAAATGATAAAGACTTTGAGACATTTTAACTGCTCTCACAGACTGAGGTAGCATATTAAATATCTTATTCAAGATTTTATGTCCCGTGTGCAGGGAAAAGTATGTCTGTGTTTGCTTGCAACGAATGTTCTAAATTTCAATAAATTTCTGGTGACCGCCAAAAAAGAATACGAATAACATCCGTGAAATAGTAAAATACTCATTCATGCATGTGTGGGTGGTTCAATGATGCAATAGAACAATCAATCAAGCTATAAAAACTTGCAGCGAGAACTCAGGCAATGTAAAGCTTTCGAAATTCCAAAATTAGAACTTATTTGAAAGGAAAAGTGTTCCATAGAGGTATTGTGTTCACACTCATCACAATCTTGTTCTGGAAGTGACTGCAAAATTCTTGGAAGAATAGTTTTATGCAGATAGCCGGCAATTACTATTGAAAATGGGATTTCCAGTGTTTTAAATGGGATATGGACAAGTGGTCGTTCGCATCATCTGAATATTCGAAGAGTAGAGTCTTAATATATTACGGGAATTTTTCTACTTTTTATGTCTGATTTGATCGATCTCGATTAATAAAACCTATGAAATATTCATTTTGTTTATTAAAAATCTTTTTGATAGCATGCAACCATCGATGCAGTATATTAGGATATAACTCTGGATTGAAAACCTAATAATATATTGATATATAATTTCAGCGGCTCCTTGTTTCCCATGCTAAATTTTGAAACTTTCAACTTTATTTGATCCGCAATCTGATTTAATAAAAATGAAATCCATTTTCAACTGCATGAATTATTATACAATTACGAAAAATTACATTTGATAAAACTGAATAAAACAGCATAGTGAATCAAATATCTTCGAGAGTGAGTTTTACCCTAAAAAGGTCAAGCTCTAATTAGCTCAACGCGATGGTTACGAAACTTTTTTTATCAACAAAACTTCCATCGTCAAGATTCATTTTAAAAGTGACATTCCTTCAAAGTTCTCCCTTTTTTTTCTTGTTTTCTTATCCTTTTTTGTCTGCTAATGTAAAATTTTTAAAATGTTGCAATTTAAAAATATATGATTTTGGTGATCGTTACATTGCTTTCAATCATTAACTGATAAGGAAGAATTGATTCATTTGATCATATTGATGTAAGTTTTACATTGCGTGTGAATTTCTTTCATTTTATGCCTTTCATCCATCGTCTGCACAGCAATTATCACAGTCCAAAAACTCAGTGATAATTCATGATAATCACAGAATTAAACGGCGGTTAATCGATGGAAGGCATAGCAAACTGCAATTAAGCTAATTGATTCATTGCCCTTTATCGTCTGATTTAAAACTTTGGAATACCAATAGCGATTAGTGTGATAATTAACTTTATGGGATACATTCAAATAAAAGCTGTTAGAAGTTTGATTTAAATTTCTATCTACAATAATTGAAGCGATAGGAATAGCTTTTCGGATTAACACATTGTCACACGATCATCAATGGTAAATTGAGCAACTTTCATATTTGCTATGACGAAAGGATAATTGGCATATGAAATACAAAAGTAAAATTTCTGAATTTTTTTCCTGATAAATGGCGATCCGGATATATGTCAAGCAATAATAAAATTTGTTTACAATTATTTATTTTTTTATATTTCAATAATTTTCAGTTATTTCCATCAGACGGGGTCGTTTACGATAAATGTCACCTATCAGTGTGCTGTCGTTGGGAGCTTTCTTAATGATTTTCAGTTGCACACAAAGAGTACAAAACAAACTTACAAAAATAGAGAGGTAATTAATCGGTTTAAGTGAATGAGACTGAAAATGCCACTTATACTATCGATAGATTGATTATATTAACTTCAATAGAAAGTAAGTATTGTAAGTAAACAGTTAGTAAGTGTGAGTTATTATAACTTAGAATCTTCTATTTTTATAATTTTGGTAGAATAAAAGTGAAAAATGTGAACTGTAAAACACACTTGTAAAATAATTTTACTTTTGCTTATCCTATAGTAAAAAAATTAAATTGCTATTCAAAAGGTCTGGGAAAAAATTCTCAGCGAACCAATTTTCGAAACAATTTCAAATTATGCAAATAATAAGCGTTTGTTTTTAAATTCAAACATTACAGAATATTCGATTCATGTCATTGCTTGATCTTTGTGATAAGCGATGCATTCACTATTTTTATTCCAATTAACCAAAAAACCATCATTCGTGATTATCAATATAATTAGGTAATCAACCTAATTATATTGATAATCACGAATGACGGTTTTTTGGTTCTCGATGAATCATCAAATTTATAACCTTGAATTTTAATTTATCCTAGTTCATTAAACGAATCGTATGACTTCTACCAATATCATTTTTTTGAAACTGTAACATTTCAATTTAGCATACATTTTCAATTTTACATCACTTTCTGACAAATCATCGTGCTTTTGATCATCTCGGCCTGAGTGAATGTTCAATAATTTCATTTCCTTTACATAAATCTCTTGACCTTATTTGAGTAATCAACGGACATACTGATTCATTTCTCATTTGACACTAATGATCTGAATATCATTTCTTTTTTTTCACAATTGTTTCAATTAATTCAATTACCCATCTCTTTCTCTTTCTCTCTTTTTCTCCTTTTTTTATCACTTCATTTTTTGCTCCGTTCTTGTTTTTTTTTGTTCCCATTTAAATGAATTTAAGAAAAAAAAGTCATTTCATCTTATTTTTCCCATTTAATAATTAAAAATCGATCACTTTGTCTGCAAAAAAGAAAAAATCCAATCGCAAAAAATTGCCCTTCTTAAAAAAAATTTCGACCAGAAATATTTCGTTTCAGACTATCCGTAGTGAGAGCAATGGATTGCCTCTAATTAATTAATTATTAATGATACATTAAGAACAATTTCAGTTCAATTCCTTATTTGCATGACATCATTATTTCAAAACATTAATTACAATTATATCGTAATCCAATTGTATACATATCAAAAATCATTGTATTAACAATTTTTGACAGTTAAGATCGGAATCCCAATGATTCAAAAGCACTGATCTCAATTTACTACTAAAATCGATGTAGTGAAGTTTAAAAAAACCATATTCAATGTCTAAACCAATCGAATACCTAATTTTCCATGGTTTTCATCATTCAGCTGAAAGATGAAATACAGATTGAATTTTAGGTTTTTGTTGGTTGTTGATTGAAAGTCATTATGGTATGTTCAAATAATGAACTATCATTGTTCTATTTTTTTTTTCGAGATGTGTATGAATAGATTTATTATTAATGAGATTCTTGCAATCAAAATTGTACGTCGCAATAAACAATTAACTGTTATTTAGTCCTTTAACAGTCCTTCCATTTCTCTTGCGCTATGTTCCAAATAGTTGACACATTTGATGATTCTGTCACCGATTTTAACTTGACTTCTGTTAAATGCACTAAATTATTTTTATCCAAAACACATTTCTTCTAAATTTAATTCTTCTTGCTGCTGTATGCAAATTTATTAATTTGCTCATCATTTAATTTATTTGGGATACAATACTTTATATCATACCATTAATTCGTCATTAAACAAGCATACCCTCATTATATTGAGCTTTTTTAAGATAAACTTTGTTTCTAAATATAGCTGTTGATGGAGAATTCGTTATTAAACAAAAAGTTTTTTATATTTGGAAAGATCGAGTTTTTCTTAATACAATACATTTTTTAAAAAAATACGCGAATTTTGTTTGATTTAAAAGTGATTTGTATTGTAATCTGAATTTTCTTTATTAAATTTATCAATTTATCTATAAGCACCACAAGAAATGCTTGATGTACAAACAGTATTTTCATAGATTCGGATGTTTTGAAACAAAAAAAGATCAATCTAGTATATGAAAATTAAATGGAAACAGCCAAAAAGAGTTACAAATTGTCAATCAGAAGAAAAAGCAATAGGAAAATTTTTTTTAACTTTATATAAAGATTGTAGAGAAATAGTTGTTGTCAGTTTGTAATTCTTGCCAGTAAACAATTATTATAATCTCGACTAGAGTTTCTTTTTGATGATTGGGAAGAAACTACAAAAATTGCAAATATGGATAACAAAATTTAGGAATAGAAATTCAAAAAAAATCTAGAATAATTCAGATAATGTTCGCTTTTTTAAAGCCAACTTGCTTTTGACTTTCATAAGTGCAATGTATGCATGCAAATTTTGCAACTGCAGTGTATGCGTGCCTATTAAGTTTCTGTTTTAGATTAACTTTGTTTGTTTTATTTGAGTTATCTAAAAATCTCGAGACTTATTTAATATTAAATAATTAAAAAATGAAATATATTTAGATTGAACTAATTATAATATTTGGTCTAAAGAAGAGGAAAGAAGAGGAAAATTTACTACTCAGAACAATTTGGTTACAGTTGTCGCCATATTGGTCCAAATCTGCTTGACCCTTTTACTATTTGCATATACCTTTATTATTGACTTTTTATTTAATATCAGATTTTGACTTTGACACTGTGAAATTAAATTTGTGAATTTTTAAGCAAAACTGATAAATAATGCAAAAACTTTTAAATAAACAATTCTGGGCTAGAAAGAAGAATGCTCCTCAATGTCATACAAGAAAAATTTTTGATTTGGCAGAATTTTTAATCTTTTTTAAATTCTTCGATGGGAATTGTATTGGAGGAGTGATATTACTTATTGGACTTCAAATAAACCTTACTTTATTAAGAGTTTACTGTAATGATTTAATTTTGCAATGAATTCACATCACAGTCTTTCCATCAGACTACCGTATAACGGTGTGGGAAAATCAGTGGGGGAGTTTTTGAGAAATGAAAAATGGATCGTTTAGTTAAAAACAACTTCGTACATATTATTGTAAGAGTTGATGAAGGATAACTTACAGACTACTAGTTGAAATGAAAATTTTTGAATTTAAAAGCACAAGCGGGAATTATTTACTTAGTTATTCAGTTTTATTTGTTTCTAAAATAAATGGAAAAAAAGATAAATAAAGGTGCTAAAAATTCTGCTAGCTTTAGTAGTTTTAAAGAAGAAATTGGCAGTTATCGATTTGCACATCAAAATGCTATCAAAACGTGAAATTCAAGTTAAAATAGAATGATTAATTTTCAAGTTTTTAATTTTAGGGAATGGACTTGTCTACGGTAAATATTATTGGCTGGGTGTGTATAATATTAACCATACATCGCCTCATGCTTACAATTTATAATTTAATCTATCCATTTTTTCTAGCTGAACCACGTGATCTGCGCAAACTTGCTGGCGCTAAATGGGCAGGTGATTTTTTATAAAAATCATGAAATTTGCAAAAAATTAAAAATTTCACCATCTTCTACTTTTAATTTATTATTAATGTTTAACATCTGACGGATCATTGAGTTATTGAAATTATAGTTGTAAAATAAAATTGAACAATGTATCTAAGATGGTTGATTGAATTTTCAACTTAAATATCTTCATATCTTTTTAAGATATTCTAAAAATTATTGATATCGAAAATAGAATAAAAACTCATATTGCAGATTTTTGCTATTGTCAGTATAATTAGCATAGCTTATGTGAAATATAAATGTAATAAATATCTTATCGAAATATTTTTCAGATCCATTATAAACTGCAGTCTTTTCACATTGTTGATAAGACAAATTAATCGGTCTAACTGTTGCATTTCTTATTGATTTTCATAAAATTTAATATTAGAATTCATAAAATAGTTGATGAATGAATTAGTTAGTGCCAGCATTTCCTTAGATTAAGAATTTGATTTGATGAATTACTTCCATCATAGCTAATATAAATCGATTTTCCTACCTTGAAAGAAACCCTTTACCTATTCTCGATCTTATAAAAATTAATTGTAGTAATTACTGGTGCAACAGATGGTATAGGCAAAGGATATGCATTTGAATTAGCACGAAAAGGTTTTTCAATATTGTTAATCTCGCGTACACAATCAAGGCTTGACGATGTTAAGGCTCAAATTGAAAAAGAAACTTCTTCGGAGGTAATATAATTTTTTTTGAATACAAAGTAAAAAAAAATGAAAGAGCGTGATGGTTATAAAGCAAAGTATTCTCTCCTATTTGTATCAGAACCGCTAAGAATTGGAAAAAAAGTTTTAACTTGAATGCAACAAATTTTAATCTAAAAAATTAAGTGCTATGAAAATCAGAAAGCATTTCAATGGATAATTTATCATTCGATCTTGCTTTATAAGCTTATAAAATATAAAATTTTAAATATTCTTTTTATCTCATCAAGATTGAAGGATAAAATACAAGCAGATGATGACATGTTTTAATCTTTACGAAATTTGGGAAAATTATTTTGATATTATTAAGGAGAAAAATCCTTATTTTCTACATGTTGCAAAATCTAATGCTACAAAATGATGAAGCCAACTGCATTATTAATCATTACAATATCGTTGATCTTTTCTGTAGAGAAAGCAGGGCATTGTATTAGCATAGCATAAAATAATATTAACATTTTTTTTTTTTGATTCGCTTTACAAAATAGTAACAGAGAAAAAAGGAACAAATTTATGATAAACAAGCAAAAAAGCGAAGAAAAACAAGACGGTAGCAATTAAATTGGAAAAAAAAATCTGATTATATTGAAAGAATGCATTGAGGATCATTTACGCCCTGTTTGAATTGTATAAAATATCAAACGTATAAGACAAAAGCAAATCGACTATACGAGTAATTATACAATTACGCTATTTGCACGTGTTGATTATGCAGTTACGCAATTCGCACGTGACAACTATGCATTTACATGATGTAATAGATTTGTGCGATAATTTGAAAAAAAGTAATAGAAAATGTGGAAAAAGCTCATCAAAAATTATGAGTGATTCTCAAAAAAAAATTATCGACTAAAGGAAATGGATTCAATTGAAGAATTCTTTGGCATAATTTGCATCGAGCCGTTGCAAACAGTAAGGATAATAAAAAAAGAAAAGTTAGCATTGTCACAAAGTGCCAAATTTTTACATCGATACTTGAACACAGATGAAAATTTCAGGTCCGAACAATTACTTTCGATTTTTCTAGTGCTGATATTGATTATTACGAGAAATCATTGCTGTCACAAATTCGAACACTTGATGTCGGCATTTTAGGTTTATATTTTATACATTTAAATTTATTTCTTTATTTTTTTTGACTACACATAATTTGTTGATGATTGCAATAGTGAAGTAATAAATACAAGTAAAGTGTTAATAAAAAATTTTTGCTGAAAATTAAAAATGATATGAAATAAATTACGAAACGAATATTGTACTATTGAAATTTGCTCTATAAAACTCGCATTTTGTTAATTAGAGTATTTTCATTCTTTATAATATTAAGTTTTATTAAGTGAATATTATATTATTATTTATAATTTAGTGAACAGTGTTGGATCTACATTCGAATATCCTGATTTATATCATAAAGTTGACGGAGGTATCAAACTATTCAAGCACATCAGTATAATTAATATCATTCCCGTAACAGTGGTATGTATTCTTTCCTCTCGTATGATAATTATTCATTTCTTGATACATTCTTGTTTAATCAAATAAGCTTTAATTTTAATCCTAACCTTTCAATAAAGATATTTGCGATCTTTGAAAATAGATACAAAAAAAAAAAACCGGTGCAATACAAACATAGAGCTAATATGTCTGATGTACTAGTTCAATTGAGATTAATATTAAATAAATGTCAGCAAATTTAAATAAAGAATAAATAATCGTCGTTTCAATAAGATGATATTCAGTTAATGGCAGCTGTATTACCACAAATGTATGAACGAGATTCTGGCATTATCATCAATGTAGCCTCATCTTCTGCATATTACAAATTACGTTGGTTCAGTGTTTATGCCGCATCCAAGGTTATCAATATTCCGCTTTGATTTCCTATTCAAGAGAAAGCGAACGCAAATGTATATAGAAGAATAATAGAATTATTGCTAGCGTAGTGTAATGAACGTTAAACACGTAACATTCGTAAATTTTGTGTCAAACTTATGATACGTATCGATGTTTCATTTATCTGTGATATACTGCCCTTTGCTGTTTCTTCCTTTCCATTTTGATCAATCTCTTTTTCTTGAAAATATTTCAATGTTTTTGAAAACTTTGAAGTGCATCTTTAGTGAAAAATATTGAAATTTTCATTTATCTTGGAGTGTTCAATTCGAAGTTTATTGATTTCAAAGCTGTTAAGTTTCAAGTTAAAGCATGATCACGTAGGTTCTAGAAATACGTCTCTTGGTTAACGAAAATTGTGCAGGAAGAATATGCGAAAACGAATATTGTAATACAGGAAGTGAATCCAATGATTGTGGTGACAAAACTAGCCAAGGTGAGTGACATAGCCAACTATACCTATAATTGGAAATGTACGTTTTTCTTATAGTGCAGGTGAGACAGCGATCACTTTTTATATTTTACTTGATGATTAAGTGACAAATTATTCCCACAAATTTTTCAGCTCATTTATTTAAAAACATTTTAGATTTCTTCTAATAAAATGTAACTCTTTTTCACTTTAGGTTAAAAAACCATCATTTTTCCGGCCAAAAGCTGATGTCTATGCTCGATCTGCCGTCCGAACAATCGGAATCATAAAACATACAACCGGATATTTTGCTCACCAAATAAAGGTCAGCTCTCATCTGAAAACATTTTGTAGATTGCATTTGAATTTTCAAATTTCTTTGAATGATTTCGAACAAATCTCCTTTTTATTGTACGCTTATATTTTAAGTCCTTAGACAAAACACTGGGAATGAGTCAGAAAAAAGAGGCAAAAAACTTGGATTGTTTCATATGGTCAGAGAAGTAGTTTCCATTATTTCAATTTCAGGTGGAATGCCTTAAATGGTTACCAGAATTCATTGCTGACGCAGAGATTCACAAACGAATGATGCTTTTCCACAAGGTAATGGTGGCCAGAAAGATGCGACAAGCTGCTATAGCTGCGGCCGCTGATGCCGACTCAGATCCCAAAAATACTAGCAAACAAAACAACATCATTAATAATTAATTGTTTAATTTATAGGCAAAAATCGCAAAAATGAGGCTTCTCATAATGCCTCTAAAGCTTAGAAGTTCCTCGTTTAGTTTAATTAGAAGTGCTATCTGGTTTTTTTTCTGTCAGAAATTGGAATATTCAGAGTTCTCCAATCTAAAATCCTGAAGAATTCTAAGGCTTTAAATCGTTCTCACAAGTATAGTACTAAGGTTAGAAAGGGTCAAATGTTATTTAAATCAACTTTACAAGTCTAACCAGTATTTCAACTATCGCTGGCATTGCTTCTGATGACTAAACTAAGTATAAAATGCTATGCTTCTAAGTCTTCTGGCAGATTATCGCAAACAAAGCTATATCTCTGTACTACTGAATGCACTGAATCACAATTTTTCCGTAATTTGAAATGTTGAAATGATTTGTTAAAACAATCAGAAATAAAAATATTTCTCTCAAATCACTTCTATTTGCATCTCTCACATTTAAAACTGCAAGTTAGTGATTGAATCACGGTATTAAAGAAAATTTACATTAATCTTCGAATTAATATACGGTGATCAAATTTGATTTAAACTAGCATAGAGACACTAAAACTATGGTAATTTATGAAATGTTGTTGACAAATAACATCTTTTTTCTCATTTCTGGTAATCTCAAACTTATGGAGAACTTCAATTAAATGGACTGTCGTAAATATTTGAGGCCTTGACAGTCTATGTTTTTTTCGCGTAGCTACTGAGTTCTCGCGATCGTGACTAGACAGTACTACATAAAGCCGTTATGTCCAGCTACATAATATTATAGACCGCAACCACCGTTTCAAGGCTTGATCCCGACTCGTCCGATCACGTAACTGATGTCTGACGTGATCTGACCAGAGACACTGTTCGGAATATGGAAGGGTGGGTCTTGCAGGGATTACATCAGGTATGTTACAGCACAATTTCACTCGGAATATTCCGACAATCGGCGGGGGTGAGGCTTTGAAGGGTAGTGGTGTTTTTGAGTTTTTGTTCATCTCAGGTCGATTTCTATTAGTGTTAATGTGCACGCTAAACTGCTTGCACTGTTTAAACACGCATATTTAGGGAAAGGAAGGACTAGAAGTTCGAATATTTCATTATAACCTCGAAAGGCTTTAGTTTTTATTGAAATTCATTTTTGTTTCGCAGAATTACAGTTCGTTGATTCTGTTCTTTTTCTGTAAGGATAGGTATCTTCGAATTTTGGCAAACATCTAAATTTTGTAGTTGGATGCGTCTTGTGCACGAACGCGGTAAGTTTTCACATTTTTTTAACTTTACTTGCAGTTTAACAGAAAGCTCCGCAATTCAGACATCGCCATATTAAAGATCATTTACAAATATTTGTTAGATTCATGGAGTAACATTAATGAATTATTTTGACTCAAGCAATCAGAAATATCGGGGATAGAGTCTTATAGTACTGTTTGAATTAATAATTTAGTCCTACATAATAATTTAATAAAATATAGTGTGGGAAGATATATCTTATTTCAAAATTAGCTTTTTTATCATTTATGGAATGTTTGAAGTTAAATATAAACATGAAAAGTTTGCGAAAAGCAATTTTCCAATATCTTACAATTGAATTTCGTTTTTCAGAGGTAGGACAAATTAAGTGCTGAATTCGTCATTGAATTATTAGTTGATTGTCATCTTTTCTTAAATTTCATTTATTTAGATAAATCATTTTTTATAAGAGAGAATTTATTGGAAAACAATAGCAGATGGCGAATGCTATTCAACGAAAAATTGCTGTGATGGGTTATCCGTGCGTCGGTTAGTCAATGTTATCTATTTTCAAATATTGTCAATAGTAAAGTTAAACAAATGAATAGAAGGAAACTTCTAGGTGCAGGTTGTTAGATTTTTTATTGTAATTTAAAAAAATATGCAAAAAATAAAATGAATTCATCATTATTATCAGTTTCTATTTAATGAAATTGATCGCCACTCACTACGCTCTCATTCTAAAAAGTGAAAAAAAAGGAATATATAGAATATATAGTAAATGATTTTGAAAAGTTAAGATATAATTAGAACATACCCAAAGTAATTAGATTAATTCATATTTTATTTCTAGGAAAATCTTCTATCACATTACGATTTGTGTATGGTAACTTTCCAGACGCATATGACACAACTATTGAAGATATTTATACGAAACCATATAAATTTAATGGAAAACAATTTGCTTTGCAGATAACTGATACTGCAGGACAAGTAAGCCTCCGTTATATATCATCACCGAATGTTTCTGTGAAATTAAATGCTTTGATCATAAATGGTGAGATTTTTGAACTGTCCGATTGAACAGATTTTTGATTTCTTTCAGCAAGAATTTTCATTGTTTCCTCGTAGCTGTGCAATAGATATTGATGGATATATTCTGGTTTATGCGATTGATGATCGAAAGTCGTGAGTTGACAAGGATTCTTATTATTTTATGGATATTGCTGACAGTTACTGTCAGCGGCAATCATGATGTTTCGTTGAAAATGCACTTGTTTTGCTTATGAATATTATTGCTTTTATTTTGCAGATTTGAAATAGTGCAGTCGATATACGATAAAATAATGGAAAACCTCGGGGATAAAAAGTAAGTGATAAAAGTTCCGGGAGTTCGATTATTATATTTTCTGAGGATATTTATTACTGAAGTCTTGACTTCGAAAAATACTGAATTTAATTTTTAGCATACCAATTGTGGTTGTGGGAAATAAACTGGATCTGCATTGCAATGCGCGTCATGTTTCAACAGAGGAGGGACGACAGCTAGCCGTTTCTTGGAATGCTGCTTTTTTGGAAACATCAGCAAAAGATAATACAGTAGGTCATCGACATATTTCTTTCTGAATATATCTTTCCTGAATATTTTGCAAAATACCTTTTAAACATATATAAGTCTTATAGTACTGTCTTATATGAAAAATTCTTGATAGGATGAATATTTGCCGGATATAAGTTTAGTGTAGCACTATCCAGGCGCTATTCTATTATTGTGCAGCACCTGAACGTGTATATCATTATGACGAGAAGACTAAGTATTTATAAGTAACGAATTCTTTGTGAATGTTTGAAAGAAAATCGAGTCATTATCATATCATAACTCGGTAGCTTCTGAACTAAGGAAAAACTGAAGTGATACAAGTATGGTTTAGTTGAGAGATAACTAAAATTACTGAAGGCAAAACTTTTGTGAATTGGTCTACGAGCTATTTACTAATTTCGGATAATTTTTACAGTCTGTGGAACAAATCTTTGATTGTTTACTGCGTGAAATTGAAATTGCGAATGGGAATATGAAGCGAAACCAGAATGGTTGTGCACTTTCTTAAATTAATAAAACAGAGCAGCTTCTGTGCTAGAATGAGAAAGCTCCGTTTTAATGCTGCCAAAAATCAATTTTGCGCTCATTGTAAATTATTGTAAATATAAGTTTTCTAATATTCCTTATTTTAGTCTGTTGTTTTCTTCAAAAATTTAGTTTGAAAAGTGCTGCTGTGAAAATCTAAATTTAATGACTCGGATTCGACAGCCTAGTCAATGCCATCGTGTACATTACGCTCAAAGTGCATTAAGGGATACATTAAATAATTTGCTGATACAAGTAATAACTTCATGTTTTTTTCACTTCAATATGTTTATCTTATGTAAGCCTATCTCTTCACTTCATTTTACGTTGAAAATTATGGAGATTTTTTGTTGCTGTGGGAAAAAGCATTTGACAGAAACGTGATGTCGTCTTAAAAAATTGACGGTAGTTTTTTATGGTTTCCATTGGGACTTCGACCTTAAGTTGTTTAATTTTTTTTATTAAATATATGCAGCTATGACGCTTTAATTGCAGGGCTCTAAATATCCCATCCTTTGCTCTAGAATCGCTAATATTTTTTGAACAGAAAAATCATAACATGCATGGAACTGCTATCCATTAATTGCAGTGGAGATTATTTCATTTACGGTGATAAGGCGATTCTTTGTGCTGCCTTAAATATGTTATGATTTTTCTATTTTTTAAATTAAGACTAAGTGAATATATAGAATTTCCCCCTGTCTCTCAGCTTTTGTTCGCAGTTGCTTTCTCTAAGTCCTTCTGTACTTCCTCTTTTTTATTTTATGAATTAGAAATAATCATATATTATTATCATTGATTTACGTGGAATGCGATTTTCGAACTTTGTTCACTTCCGTATGATTCTTATTGTAATGGATTGTAATAGAGTTCATGATCGTTGTAATTTTCATTATTTTTTCATTATTTTCTGCGTTTTTATTCTTTTTTGCATTACGAACAGGTTATTATTATTTATGTGACGTCTCCCCAGTGACTATCATACCACTACGATATATTTATTCACTGCTTCATTTCGATTTTGCAGATTTTTGCAAGCTTGTTTCCGAAGCATACTTTAGTCTTGGTATCCTCATAAGTACATCTAAGATTTAAATTTCGTATTCTCCTGCTTTCCAATATGAATTTGATATTTTTGATTTCTGAGTAAAAAAAAATTCCTGTTTTTTTGAGGGATATTGAATGTTAATTGACTTGAAAGAGGTGGTTTCTCTGTTGCAATGACTAGCCTCTGAGACATTGATTTCCTGAAGCGTTTGTCATTTTTTTCCACTTATCTCGGTTTGTTCTCTAATATCTTTATGATTTAACTTATGGTTTTGTTAACTGGAAGGTAAACTTCAAAAAATTTTTATGTATTGGTATGATGGTTCATCGGAAGCGATCCGGCCGGTGTTCAGTATTTTTTTTGATATTCTGTAAATTTTCCATGTTCTTCTAGCCTGGATGTTTGTTTTATTACGTTTTGCTTGTTATTTATCTATAGTTCAGGCTTTTATTGAGTTTCGCTAGTTAATTTCATCACTTGCAAGTTGCTCATTTTTTTCCATTGAAGGAGTGGATTTGCGATGTCAATGATGAGGTAGAAAAAGTCAGTGAAAAATTCTGCTGAATTTTAATCGCTGGAAATTTCGAAATACTGTAAATTGCAAAGACATAAAAAAAATAGAAGTTTTGCATATATAACGAGTCAGATCCGTCAAGAGTACAAGAAGGTTTTTTGGGAACGGGAAAGAGTTGGGTGGGAAAGGCCATCGGAAGAATTGATTCATATTAGGGCCACGTAGAAATGTTTAATTCCAAAGAAAGCATTACTGTTTTCATTGCACTTTTTATGATTGAATTCGTTTATGTTTGTCTCTATATATATATACGTATATTCTTTTTTTCACTTCAGCTGGTATTGTTTGGGGTGAGAATTGATAATTATTAACGTGATTTATTTCATCCTTATCCCTTTTATTTAAAGAGTGAAATTATCGAATTGTGTCATCGTTTTCCAAGATTGAGCGAAGTCTTATCTGCATATTATTCTAACCAGTTTGATTTGATATAGTTCACTACACAAACTGTTCTAATTTACATTAGGGAAGAAGTTTTTCACTGTCTGTTATGTTTGTCGGAATCGGAATCCCGACAAATCCTATTTCCGAGGTGCAGCTGATCGTTGTATGAACACGGATCAGCATGTTTGTTGTTTGCTGTCCATAGTGAATAAATTAATTCCAAAGCGGTTTTATTCATGGCTAAAATAATTATTGGTTGATGTGAGCAGTTTGTATTTTATTAAACTGTGCTATAAGTTTCATTTGTTGATTAATGGTGGTTTTTGCAAGGGTTGCCTACAACTAAATCATCCAGTTTCAGCTAGACTATGTTGTTAAAAATGAAATTTAGATGATTCTGGCACCCTGAATATTATTATACTGGATAAGATGGATCGTGAAAATCCGTTTCAAGTTTTTCGGACCGCTAGTCAATTTCCAAATCTTAAAATCTACTGCTAGAGAGCAGTTCCCAAGAAATATGTTCGAAATATTATTTTTATTGAAATCGGGGGAAATTCAGTTTGCTTTCACTGCAAAAGGCTGCCACGAGCCGGGATCGAACCGGCGACCTTTAGATCTTCAGTCTAACGCTCTCCCGACTGAGCTATCATGGCGGCGTTGTGTTTCAGTATTTATTCATTACAGATGATGCCAGAAAGTAGTAATATGTTTATTGCTGAATCGATCAGTAATGGTTCTGTGGTCACCTCAGGTAAGCAAACATTCGTGATATCATTCAGTAAAACATTAGTGGTTAAAAAGTTTCAATCGTCCAATTATTTCCCATATTTTGGTTTACCATGATGAGAATGGGAAAAGATTGAGAGTGTCGCAGTCATTGTTAACATCAACTCTAATTCGTTTTAAATGCGCAAATAACAAAATAATAAACTGATGGTCGCTATATAACATAACAGTTATCATTTTGCTGTACAAATTTACTCACTGTTCCGAATCCTGCTACCACTCATTATCATATTTGTTGGCATTGTCACACGCCCACTAACTCCTTCACCCTAATATTAGTCCTTATTTTTCTTTTCATTTTCAATACTTCTCTTTAATTCATTGCATTATTTCTCCTTTCTCCGTTGAAATTTTGCTAATTGCTTGAAGGTCTTTAGTTTAATTTCTATTGGTTCCACTAACGCTGCTCTGCTGGAATTAATCCGTTCCATTCAGAACATAATCTCTGTCCACTATTGTTTACAGACGCCTAAAT